>PVIH01013849.1:0-56488 GCA_004025045.1 Sigmodon hispidus
AAAAGTACTAGCTTTAGTGATGCATCCCTATAGTTCCTGCAGTGGGAAAGCTGAGTTCAAGGCCAGCATAGGCTACATAGTAAGTTTCAATTCAGTCTGAGCTACAAAGTTCACATAGCACATAGTAAAGTTAATTTTCTGAACATTTTTAGATGAATGCTAATGTTAGCTATATGTACTGTATTTTAACAGATATGCTTCAATTTACTAATCATGCTTAAATGAAGCACAAGCAAACTGAACAACACTGACATTTTATCAGAATAGGCAAGAGAGAGTATATAACTTCATCTGATTTCATATGTATTTAGCTCTCCCAATTAGAGCAATATTAAGTTAATAGGAAAAACTGATATATAATAATGCAAGGCTAATTGGTATAGGGCACATAGTACCACAAAGGATTTAATATATGTATGTGAAAGGTGATCAATGTGGCAAAAACGTGGCATTATATTTAAGATGATGAATTCAGTATATCTTTTATTACTCAAGAAAAGATTATTAAGAATATTGTGGGGCTGGAGAGCTGGCTCAGAGGTTGAGAGTGCTGACTGTCCTTCCGGAAGACCTGAGTTCAATTCCCAGCATCCGCATGGTGGCTCACAACCATCTATAATGACATCTGGTACCCTCTTTTGTATACTGTATACATAAGAAATAAATTTTAAAAAGAATATTGCTCAATTAAAAGACTTGTATAGATATAAGTAGCTCAAATTGTCACAAAAACATCAATGAAAATGTAACTCAAAAAATCAAGATATGCCATATTACTGCAACATTATATGTAGATCTGATACATGCACACATATATTCAATATAATTATTTTAAATCAAAAACTAAGTGCAAGGAAACCAATATTCATTCTTTCATCAAATCTAAGTATTCTAGAACTTAAAACATCCAGAAATTAAGAAATTAAGTTCAAAACAAGTAAAAACACTATGTTTATAGGTAGAAATCTTGTATCAGATTTCCCACCACTGAGGATAAAATATTTATACAGCTTATTAAAATAATTTACATATTACACAAGCCAGTCAGTTCAGTGTTCTTAGTAAATTCACAGAATTGGACAACTATCATTAAACTCTAATTTTAGAAAATTTAATCTTCCACACACAAAAACACCTGTACTCATTAATAGTTATTCCACATTACCTTTATCACTCCAGGCCCCAGCAACCCTTGTTCTGCTGTTTATGCTTGACATTGTTCTGAAACCTATTCTGGACATTTTGTATAGATAAAATCATGTAATATGGTAGCTTGTGTCTGGCTTATATTACTTAGAGTGAATTTTGGAAAAGTATCTAGGTTGTATCAGTACTTTATTCCCATTAATTATCATATCATATTGTATTGTATGGATAAGGAATGAATTGTTTAGTCCTTCATACACTGATGGACATTTGGATTTGTTCCACATTCTGATCATTATAAATAATGATTCTATGAGCATTCACATACAAGTTTCTGTGAAGAGATTCATACGTAGAAGTGAGACTGCTAGCTTATATGATAGCTATAACGTTTTGAGGCATCACCAAATATTTTTTTCATGGCAATTGTATCATTTTACTTTCTCACCAGCAATATGTAAGGTTTCCAATTTCATTACATCCTTTCCAACCTTCTTGAAAGTGGCTACTTTACTGAGTGGGAAGAGGTATCTCACTGTACTTTAAATTTGAATTAATATGACCAATGAGGATGACTATCTTTTTTCTTATTAACAAGGTGTATGCCATCATGAGTAGTTTATTTTGAAGATAAAATCAGGCATTCACAAGTGTGAGGTAGGCATTCTATCAACTAAGCTACATCCCTGGACCCTGTTTCCTAGATTTTAATGGAGTCTTATAGTAAGAAGTTTCTGGCCTAAACTAAAGTGTTTGATTAGGATATTGCTCTTGTGCATTGTAAAGATTTGCTGCTTATATTGGCTTTAATAAAATGCTGATTGGCCAGTAGGAAGTATAGGTTGGGCTAGCTGACTAGGAGAATGCTGTGAAGAGAAACTGCAGAGCAGAGCCAGTAGATGCAAAGAAAAGAAGAATGCTGCTCTGATAAAAGGTACCAAACCATGTGGCTAAACATGGATAAGAATCATGAGTTAGTCTATGAGGAAGAGTTAACAAGTAATACACCTGAGCCATAGGCCAAAAAGTGTAATAATTAATGTAAGCCTTTGTGTGATTATTTGGGAATAAATGGTTGCAGGGTAGAGGCCTGGACACAGAAAATACTGACTACAGAATCGTTCTAGTGGGTACAAAGTATTATCTTTTTTTTTTTTTTTTTTTTTTTTTTTTTTTTTTTTTTTTTTTTTTTTTTTTTTTTTTTTTTTTTTTTTTTTTTTTTTTTTTTTTTTTTTTTTTTTTTTACTATGAATGCCACTTTATTCAGTCATTTTCTTTACAACTGAAACTCTGGGAATTCAAAATTAACATCCTTGCCCGTGAGCTTCTTATACACACCAAAAAAAGTTTCAACCTTGTGCTCCACGCTGTTCTGCTGTGCTTTGTCTAAATGAGCCTTTATGAGCCGGCTGCCATCCAGTTTCACACTGATCCTCTTTCCCACATTTTCGCTTGGGAAGACCAAGTCCTCCAGGATGGCCTCATGCACTGCAGTGAGAGTGTGGCTTGTCGGGCGCTTTTGCTTGTTTTTCCTGCGGCTTTTCCGAGTTGGCTTGGGCAGAATCCTCCTCTGAGCAATAAAGACAACGTGCTTCCCACTAAACTTTTTCTCCAATTCACGAACAAGCCAGACTTGGATTTTCTGAAAAGACTTCAGCTGAGGAACTGGTACAAAAATGATGGCTTTCCGTCCACCACCAACTTCAATTTCCTTGGTGGTGGTGGTGATGTTGAGTTCCTGAAACTGCGCCTTGAGATCTGAGTTCATCTCCAGCTCGAGCAGCGCCTGAGAGATGCCTGACTCGAACTCGTCAGGTTTCTCGCCATTGGGCTTCACAATCTTGGCGCTTGAGCTGAACATGGCTCGTCCTTACGGAGTGCGTGCTTAGTAGTTGGAAGTTTCTGTCCCACCAGAAACTCCCAAATACCCATCAGCCACTGCCCAAACGATTGACTTGGAGGCTTAATATTATAGTAAATTTTGGGCCAGTAGATTAAGCTTATTACTAATCATTTCTTACACTAAAATTAATTTACAATTCTTATCTATGGTTAGTCATGTAGTTTGGTACCTTTATCAGAGCAGCATCCTCATCTTGCTTTCTCTGTATGTGGCTGCCATCCACCTCTCTGCCTTTTCTCTTTTCAGAATTCTCCCACTGTGTTTGCCCTACCTGTATTTCCTGCCTGACTACTGACCAATCTTTTATTAAACCAGAGTGACAAATCTTTACAGTGTACAAGAGCATTATCCTACATCATCTCACTGTGCAACTGATTTGCATTTATGTATTTATTAGTGATGTGGAGCATCTTTTCATGTATTTACTGGCCATGTGTATATGAATTTTAGAGAAGGGCATATTCAAGGCTGTTGCTTATTTTTGAACTGTAATGTTAGACCTTTCCAAAAATGCCAATTTCTGTCACCTTCATTCTTATGGGTATGTTACTGAGGTATATCTATAAACCACATAGAAAAAGCTAAAAATGATCCTCTTGCTTTAAGAATACCATAGATAGCTCTCAATTCAAACAGCTTTCTATACCTTTAATTATAAATTCAGAGATGATTTATGGTGGTAGTTTTCACTCTGTTATATGTTGAAATTAGTCCATTATAGAAAACTATATACATAAACAAATTTTAAAAGTTTTAAAAATACAATTTTAAATCAATGAGTAAAAAAGCAGATTTTTTTACAGATAAGATTGGGCCAATTGGGAATATATCTAGGGGGAAAAAGGTACTAAGCTGTATTCCAGGCCTACAGATCTTCATAAGTAGAAGAAGACAGTTTTGAGGGCTTGAAGTCAGGCCTCCAGCCTTTCCCTCATCCCTATGTCTCTCATGAGGACTTTTCTGTTTCATCACTCACTAAACTACATTCTTCACATTTTTCTCCAAACTTGTTTTTCTAAAAGCTTTCCTATCTTCTTCCTATTTTCAGGACCAAAAATTACTAACACTTTCCTTTCTCTAAGATTTCATAAGCAAGTGTTTCTGATGTGACTTATAAACTATGTTCAGAATCAGACCACTTCTTATAACGTCCACTGCCAACAGCATGATTCAAGTATGTCTATGCTATATACTTAAATACTAGCATGATTGTTATGTATACTGTTTTGAAATCAAGAGGTTAATTTTAAAATGGATAATGTACAATCATGATATTCTTTCTATTTGCTCCTCAATTTTACTCAGGATAGTTCCCTAGATAATATATCCCTTGTTACCAGGTTGACCTCACAACCTAAAAGAATATGGAATGAATAATTCTTTGCTCAGAATATGCCTTGTCATTCTGGCGTTTGTTTAGTAAAGAACTAGAAATGAGCACAGATAATGAAAAAGTATTAAATAAAATAAATACAATATTTGAGCAAGCAAAAAAGAAAAGATACAACTTCTCAGATACATGATAAAAAGAATAGTATTACCTTTGCACCAGGATGACCTGGAAGACCAATGCCTGAAATACCAGGTTCTCCTTTACTTCCTTTCTGGCCAGGTAACCCTGGAGAGCCAGGTTGTCCAGGAACTCCAGGAGGTCCAGGGGGACCATCCACACCTTGAGGTCCTGTTAAAAATATATAATGCATAATATTTAATAAAATAGTCTTTACTCTCAGTAATCCTAAGATGAATGTGATTTAGCAAAAAAGTCTCTGAAAAAAAAGCTTCACTAAACTGAGTATATATATAGTGAGAGTTTCACACGTGAGCTTATATGACAACATATTTCTAAAAGAATTTTGATAGAAGGGAAAAAGATAGAGAACACATATGTTTGTGGATTACAACTTTTTAATTTTTTTTACAATCATGCCCCTAATTCACTTTAAATATTTTTTGTAGTGACAGTTCTATCCATTGGTTATTTTAGTGTCTTACTCTGATTCTATCAACATTAGCTGTCCCATCTCCAATGCTGCTGATGAAATCTCAGGCCTCTTACTATCATTTCACTATATGTCCTGACCTTATATTTATATCTTTTGATAAAAAAGATAAGAATGAGGGTTATGCCATAGGTCAACTGGCAGACTGCTTGCTTTATAAAGTTGTTTAATACATTATAAACATTGCATGGTATCAAGCATTTATAATCCCAGTATTTTACTAGAAGTAGCAAGTTCCATGATAGACTGTGCTACATGAGACTCTATCTCAAAAGAAAAAAAAGACAGTGAATACATTAATCAGACTAAATGGCTATGATTTTTCATCACTCACCAGGAAAACCCATGTCACCAATGTTTCCTTTAAGTCCAGGAGGCCCTGTAAGTCCTGGTGGACCAGGGAGACCAGGGTCACCCTTGGGACCTAGAAAATTAATGTTGGTAAAATTAAAGGAAAGAAATGGTATCATGTGTGGTAATATATATTTAATAAAAATAGTCTGGAATATCAGAGAAAAGAGCCACCTACAGGAATAAGCCAGGAAGGTCAGGGAGTGGTGACCAATGCCTTTCATCCCATCACTCTGAGGACAGAGATCTGTCTGGATCTTTGAGAGTTCAAGGCCTAACAGAGCCTTGTGGGACACACCTTTAATCTTAGCTCTAGGTAAATTGAATTAGAAAGTAAGCAGTGGAGTATCTGGAAAAGGAGAGAGAGAGAGAGAGAGAGAGAGAGAGAGAGAGAGAGAGAGAGAGAGAGAGAGAGAGGATTTGGGAAGACAGGCCTGAAGAGTTGGATGGGTGAGAATTGGCTGTGGTTTGCTCCATGTCTCTAACATTTTAGCTATTCCCCAATATCTGGCTTCAGGTTTTTATTTAATGCCAAATACAGTTCACAAAGTAGCATAGAATTGGAAAGCTAAATTTTATGGTATTAAAGTACATAGATATTGTATTAAAGTACATGAATCCAGTGTGAAATAGGTAGAGACTAATCCAGAAGCCTTCTTAGTAACATACTGGAATATAATAATGCTAATATAGATCTTAAATTTCACTTCATAAAAATAAAGATAATCTAATCTCTGAGGAACCTTCAGGAAAAGGAACTAAACCCTCCAAAGGTAGATGACTGTCAAATGACATGGGCAGTTTGTGGAACCTCCTACAGTAGGATCAGACTATTTTTCTGGTGCATGAACTGGCATCTTGAAGCCCATTCCCTAAATAGGAACACCTAACTCAGCCATATTACTGTGACGAAGGATTCAAACCTACCTCAACTGCATACACCAGACTGAACTGACCCATCTTGGGACTCCTTACCCTCCTCAGTGAAAGGATGGGAGGATGGGATGGGGGAAGGCTGAGGGAGGACTGGGAGGGACTAGGAGGAAGGAATCTAGGAGGATCATTAGTAGATATGAAAAAAAAAACACTTTTTAAATAAAAAAGAGTTTTACCTGAGCACCTTTGTTCTTTTTCTAAAACAATTCCATGCATTTGATGTTCTATTTGCTGCATTTGTATAACTATTCTTTTATTGTGTCCTCATAAATATAAGAATATATAATAAAACTTCAGCATGGATCTCTGTCATAACAGAGCCCCACTCTAATTAGGCTAGATAGAGATAAGGGTTGGAAGTTTGGTGGAGAGATGCTAGATTGACCTGAATGCGTCTGAGAATTCTACTTAGAATATCACAGGGGTTCTTGAGCTGTGTGAAGTCATCTAGGCATTTGACAGTGCCACTGTATATGTAGCTTTCTTTTTCTATCACAGGTGACTTCCAGCTTTGGGAAGAAAATGCAGAAGATGTTGGGAGGAAACTAGGAAATCCATCTTTCTCAATCCATCAAGATAATGTGGTATGAAGTTGATGGCAGACAAATGACCCTTCAGGGCTCCTTTAAGATGATAAAGACTACTTAATTATTATTTCCTTAGTGGCTGAACTACAATCAAGCAGCTAAGAGTTTTATTAGAAGTAAGACAATAACTAAGAAGAAGTGAGTTATTCTCCTCCCAACTGGCTAGCCAGGACAGCTAGGACAGCCCCCAGGTCTGGGCAACATGGCACAACACATGCCCCCTTAGCCCAACTTGCTCCAGCTGCAGGCAAGCATGCAGGACCCCTGCCTGGAAGCCTGACTATCTACAGCCCTCATCTGACCTTCTACCTTATAAGCCTCAATCTATTCCCCCAAATCACCCATCCCCCCCCAAACCACAACTGCATCCTGAGACACAGCCTCTGAAGATTCCCAGCAGAAGAGGTGAGTTACCCTCTTCCCAGACACCCAGCCTGGACAGCTAGAATAGCCTCCAGGTCTGGACAACAGGGCACAAATGTGCCCTCCTAACCCATCTCAGCTCCAGCTGCAGGCAAGCAAGCAGGACTCTTGCCTGCAAGTCTGACTACCTACACCTCTCATCAGACCCTCTACCTCATAAGCCTCATACCATTTCCCAAAAACACCTGTCCCTTTAACCTCAGCTGCTTCCTAAGAGAGAAGAGCAGCCCCTGGAGAGCCCATTCAATAGAGTGGCTTCCTCAGACACAGACTCTAGTGAGCTCCTTCACAAAAGCTCTAGCTGCAGATCTGTTTCTCCCTGAGACACAGATTCCACTGCCTCTGAGTTTTCCAGGAGATCCAATTGGATCAAGAGCACCTAGTAGACCAAAACCAGCTAGCTGAAACGCAGACATAGCTTGCACCAACCAGAGGAAGAGACGGGCAGATGCCAGTGCAAAAATTCATTCAACAACATGAACAAAAATATGGTCCCATTAGAACAAAGTGGTTCTACAACAGCAAGACTGGAACATTCCAATATAGAAGAAGCAGAGGGAAACGACCTTAAAGATATCTTTATAAAGATGATACAAGCATTTAAAGAGAAAATTAAAGCAGAAATGAAAAAACCCCTTAAGGAACACTCCTCTATTGTTGGTGGGAGTGTAAGCTTATTCAGCCACTTTGGAACGCAGTATGGCGCTTTCTCAGAAAACTGAAAATCAATCTCCCCAAGGACCCAGCAATACCACTTCTGGGTGTATACCCTAAAGATGCACAGTCATACTCCAAAGGTATTAGCTCAACTATGTTCATAGCAGCATTATTTGTAATAACAAGAACCTGGAAACAACCTAGATGTCCCTCAACTGAAGAATGGATTAACAAACTATGGTACATCTACACAATGGAGTACTACTCAGCAGTAAGAAAAAACGATATCCTAAAATTTGCAGGCAAATGGATGAACTTGGAGAATATCCTCCTGAGTGAGGTATCACAAACTCAGAAAAATAATCAGGGAATGTACTGACTCATTAGTGGTCTCTAAACAAACAAACAAGAAAAAAGCAAAGCATGCCCAACCTGCAAACCACAACCACTGAACAGCTTGGGATCAGAAACACCCTGGACTGACTCCTTGGATCCCACTCCCCCTAGAGGAACACCTGACTCATTCTTGAAGGGGTGGGGGAAAGCTGGATCTGCCAGGAGTGGAGACTGAACTAAGCAATATTGATTGGGTCAGTGGGACCATGGAACTGTCTGCTGCCTGCCCAGGGAGGGGATGGAGAGTTGTGGAGAAGAAAAATGACTTGATGTGGTGGGAGGGGGAAGGGACCTTGAATAAGGATATACAAGGATAGAAAGTGGGACTTCTTTGAAGATAAATAAATAAAGAAAAAAGAAAAAAAAAGAAAAAGAAAACTCCCCTTAAGGAAATAGAGGAAAACAATTTTTTTTTAAAAAAAAAAGGAATAGAGAACCAAGAAAAAGCAACCAAACAGGTGATGAAAACAGTGCAAGACTAAAAACAAATAGAAACAATAAAGATACAAACTGAGGGAATACTGGGAATGGAAAATCTGAGTAAATGAACAGAAACTACAAATGCAAGCATAACTAACAGAATGCAAGAGATGGAAGAGAGAATCTCTGGTGTGGAAGATACAATAGAGGAAATAGGTACATCAAATAAAACTATAAAGTTAAAAAAAATAACACAAAGTGTCAAGGAAATCTAGGACACCATAAAAGCAACAAACCTAAGGATAATAGGAATAGAAGAAGGAGAAGAATATCAGATCAAAGGCAGAGAATATATACACAACAAATTCATGGGAGAAAACTTTCCCAGCCTGAAAAGGGAAATGCCTCTGAAGACACAAGAAGCTTACAGAACACCAAATAGACTAGCCCTCCCCAAAGTCTGCTCACCATATAATAATCAAAATACTAAACACAGAGAATAAATAAAGAATTTTAAGAGCTACAAAGAAAAAATGCCAAGTAACTTATAAAGGCAGACTCATCAGAACAACACCTGACTTCTCAATGGAGACTATGAAAGCAAGAAGGTCCTGGACAGATGTTATAAGGACACTAAGAGACCATAGATGCCAGCCCAGACTACTATACCCAGCAAAACTCTCAATTACCATAGATGGAATACACAAGATATACCATGATAAAACCAGATTTAAACAATATCTATCCACAAATACAGCCCTACAGAAAGTACTAGCAAGAAAACTCTAATATAACAAAGCTAAAAACACCCAGGGAGCCCAACAAGTAAGAGATAACCCCACAGAAGCAAACCCCCAAAAGGAAAACACACACACACACACACACACACACACACACACACACACACACACACCAAAGATAACAGGAATTAACACTCACTGGTCATTAATATCCCTTAATATCAATGGACTCAATTCACCTATAAAAAGATACACACTAACAAGATGGATACAAAAACAGAAGCCATCCTTCTGCTGCATACAAGAAACATACCTCAACTTCAAAGACAGACACTGTCTTAGAGTAAAGGGCTGGGAAAAGATTTTCCAATCAAATGGATTCAAGAAACAAGCTGGTGTAGCTATCCTACTATCTAACAAAATAGACTTCAAACTAAATTCAATCAAAAGATTCAGGAAGGACATTACTTGTTCATCTCAGAGAAAAATTCATCAAGAAGAAATCTCAGTCCTGAACATTTATACTTCCAGTACAAGGACACTGACATATGTAAAAGAAACATTACTAAAGCTTAAAATTTCCATCAAACCACACACACACTAATAGTAGGAGACTTCAATACCCTACTCTAACCAATGGATAGGTCTTACAGACAGAAACTAAACAGAGAAATAAGGGAGCTAACAGATACTATGACTCAAATGGACATAACAGCTATATACAGAACATTCAATTCAAACAACAAACAATATACCTTCTTCTCAGTACCCCATGGAACTTTCTCTAAAATTGATCCTATACTCGGTTATAAAAAATATGAATATATACAAAAAATGGGAATTAACCCTTTGTATCTTATCAGATCACCATGAACTAAAGTTAGAGTTCAACAACAACACAAACCACAGAAAGCCTACAAACTCATGGAAACTGAACATCTCTCAGTTGAGCTGCCTTTGGGTCAAGAAAGAAAGAAAGAAATTAAAGAGGTCCTAGAATTGAATGAAAATAAATACACAACATAACTAAACTTATGGGATATAATGAAAGCAGTGCTAATAGGAAGGTTTATAGAACTATGTACATACATAAAAATGGAGAAATTGCACAGAAGAGACTTAACAGCACAGCTGGAAGCTCTAGAGCAAATAGAAACAAACTCACCCAGAAGTAGAAGGCAGGAAATAATCAAACTTAAGGCTGGAGACAATAAAATTGAAATAAAGAGAACAATACAAACAATCAATGAAACAAAAAGTTGGTTCTTTGAGAAAGTCAACATGATAGACAAAACTTTATCCAAACTAACTAAAAGGCAGAGAGAGTGTCCACATTAACAGAATCAGAAATAAAAAGGGTGACAAAATGACAGATACCAAAGAAATCTAAAGAATCATTAGGTCATATTTCAAAAATCTGTACTCCACAAAATTGGTAAATCTAAAATAAATAAATGGACAGCTTTCTGGACAGGTACCACTTATCAAAATTAAATCAAGAGTAGATAAATGACCTAAGTAGACCTATATCCCCTAAGGAAATAGAAGCAGTTATTAAAAGTCTTCCAAGCCAAAAAAAAAAACAAAAAACAAAAAACAAAAACAAAAACACCTACCAAAATTTTAAAGAACTAGTACCAATACTTCTCAAATTGTTCCACAAAATAGAAACTGAAAGAACATTGCCAAACTCTTTTTCTAAGGCTCACCAACATGAAACTAAGAAAGAGAATTACAGACTAATCTCCCTCATGAGTATTGATGCAAAATTACTCAAAAAAATACTGGCAATCCGAATTCAAGAACATATCATAAAATTCATCCCCCATGATAAAGTAGGCTTTATTCCAGAGATACAGGGATGGATCAACATACCAAAAATTGTCAATGTCATTCATCATGTAAACAAACTGAAAAAAAAATACATGATCATCTTATTAGATGCTGAAAAAGCCTTTGACAAAATCCAACACTCCTTCATGTTAAAAGTCCTGGAGAGATCAGGAATACAGGGATAACACCTAAACAAAATAAGGGCAAGTTACAGCAAGCTGACAGCCAACATCAAACTAAATGGAGAGAAACTCAAAGCAATCCCACAAAAATCAGAAACACGACAAGACTGTACACGTTCTTCATATCTATTCAATATAGTTCTTGAAGCTTTATCTAGAGCAGTAAGATAACAAAAAATGAGATCAAGGGAAGGAAAATTGGAAAGGAAGAAGTCAAACTATCATTATTTGCAGATGATATGATAGTATATGTAAGTGACTCCCAAAATTCTACCAGGGAACTCATACAGCTGATAAACACCATCAGCAATGTAGGGGAATACAAGATTAACTAAAAAAAATAATCAATAGCCCGTCTATCCACAAATGATAAAGGACTAAAAAAGAAATCAGGGAAACATCACCCTTTACTATAGCTGCAAATAACATCAAATATCTTAAGGTCACTCTAATCAAAGAAGTGAAACACCTATATGACAAGAACTTTCAGTCATTGAAAAAAGAAATTAAAGAAGATTCTCCCATGCTCTTAGATAGGTAGGATCAACACAGTAAGAACGGCAGTCTTACCAAAAACAATGTACATGATACTGATTCAATGCAATCCTCATCCTTCAAAATCCCAACACAATTCTTCACAGACCTCAAATGAATAATAGTCAGCTTCATATGGAAAAACAGCAAAAAAAGAATTGCCAAAAAAAACTGTTCAATAATAGAACTTCAGGAAGCATTACCACCACTGACTTCAACCTATATTATAGACCTACAGTAATAAAAACAGCTTGGTACTGGCATAAAGATAGACATGGATAAATTGAATCAAATCTAAGACCCTGACATTAATTCACATACCTATTAACACCTGATTTTTGACAAAGAGGCTAAAACACACAATGAAAAAAAGATGGTATCTTCAACAAATGATGTTGGCATAACTGGATGGTGGTATGTAGAAGACTACAAATCAATCCATATCCATCAGCCTGCACAAAACTCAAAGACCTCAACATAAACTCATTTTCACTGAAAAGAAAGTGGGAAATACCCTTGAACACATTGGCACAGACAACCACTTTCTTAATATAACACCAATAGCACAGACACTAAGAACAACAATCAATAAGTGGGACCTTCTGAAATTGAGAAGTTTCTGTAAAACCAAGGACACAGTCAGTAAGACAAAACGACAGTTTACAGAATGGGAAAAGCTTTTCACCAACCCTACAAGTGACAGAGGACTGATAGCTAAAATATATAGAGAACTCAAGAAACTAGAGGTCAAAAATAAAAAAAAAATCAATTAAGAATGGGCTTCAGATCTAAAAAGGGAATTCTCAACAGAAGCATTTCAAATGGCTGAAAGACATTTGAAAAGGAATTGCTCAACATCTTTAGCCATCAGAGAAATACAAATCAAAACAACTCTGAGATACCATGTTATACCTGTCAGAATCACTAAGATCAAAACTACAGATGACAACCTATGCTGAAAGGGATGTGGGAGCAAGGGAAACATTCCTTCATTGCTGGTGGGAATGTAAACTTGTGCAGCCACTTTGGAAATCAGGATGGCAGTTCCTTAGAAAAACTGGGAATCAATCTCCCCTATGATCCAGCAATACCACTTATTGGGCATATACCCCAAAGATGCACATTTGCACTCCAGAGACATTAGCTCAACTATGTTCATAGCAGCATTATTTGTAATAGCAAGAACCTGCAAACAACCTAGATGTCCCTCAACTAAAGGATGGATTAAAAAAAATATGGTACGTTTACGCATTCAGCAGTTTATAAAAATGACATCCTGAAATTTGCAAGCAAGTGGATGGAACTGGAGAGTATCATCCTGAGTGAGGTAACCCAGACCCAGAAAGATAAGACTTGGTATGTACCCATTCATTAGTGAACTTTAGACATAAATCAAAGGATAAGCAGACTACAACCACAAACCCTGAGCAGCTAGGTAACAGGAAGAATTTAAGAGAGATATCCAGGAATCCCCCAGGGAAGGGGAAATAAAGAATTAAATTGTGTGAATTCTTGAGTAAATTGGGATCATATGGGAGAGGAAGGAAGGGGAGATAAGAAGAGATCCTGAAAGAATGAAATGGTTAAATGGGAGGAGCAACAGAGACAGAGAAGAAAGAAATGGTTATCTTGAGAGTGGGAGCCATCATGGGGTTATAGAGAAACCAGGTACTAGGAAAACATCTAGGAACCCACAAGATGTCCCAGGCTAGGACTCCAAGCAATAGTGAAGGGAGTGCCTAAACAGGACTTCCCCTATAATCAAATGAATGATTCCCCTAATTGTCATTATAGAACCTTCATCAAACAACTGATGGAGGCAGAAGCAGAGATCCATAGCTAAGCTCTGGTTGAGCTCCCGGTCCAGCTGAAGAAAGAGGAGAGAATATATGAGCAAAGGGATCAGAATCATGAGGAGGAGACTCACAGAGACAGCTGAGCAGAGCTATTAGGAGCTCACTGACTCAGAAACAATTGCTGAGCAACCTGCAGGGAAAGGAACTCCAAAGGTAGACGACTGTGAAATGTCATGGACAGTTTGTGGAGCCTCTTGCAGTAGGATCAGACTGTGTTCCTGTGCATAAACTGACATCTCGGAGCCCATTCCCTACAGAGGAACAGCTAACCCAGCCTTAATACTGGGATGGGGGACTCTGACCTATCTCAACTGGACATGCAAGACTGACCTACCTTGAAATGCCTTGCCCTCCTAGGGGAAGGGATGGGGAAGGGGAGGAGGCTGAGGGTGGACTGAGAGTAGGGGAGGGAGAAGGAGAAGTGAAGGGTCTGGAAAATTTTGTTTAGATAAAAAATTATTTAAAAAGACAGTAACTATAGCAAAAGGATCACTGTACTAGCATTTGTGCTGCTACAGCTAAAGGGAGGCCTGGGAAACTTTCATCCTCCGAAATTTTAAGAATTAAATTTTTCAAACTTCTTTTTATGTTGCAGGATTATTGACTTGTTTGGCAACAAACAACAAGAAAAAAACAACTGGAACAGGTGACTTACGGAGGCTCCTACTAGATAATTGCCTTATTTATATGTTGGGGTTTCTGTTGTAAACTATAGTACCTTACTTGAATCCATATATTCTGTTTTGAGTAAACTATGAACCTGAATAAGCAAAATAAAATGTTGTATATATCTTTTCTGTTAAAACTGGGGTCAAATGTCAACAATTTTGTCAGGTACTTATCATCACCAGATCCAAATCATTCACTAAACATGATAAGGTCACACTTATTTTTACATACCTGGTAGTCCCGGTGATCCAGGTTGTCCACTAAGTCCAGGTTTCCCTGGGTCTCCAGGCAAACCCTGGTAGCCTTTTGGTCCTGAAAGTCCAGGAATACCTTCCAAGGATGAGTATAAAAAACAAGTTAGACTGATTCTTATTAATAAATTAATTTTTCAAAAAGCTGCTTAAGTGTTGGAAGTGTTTGTAAGTGGAAAGAAGAAACTGGCATCTCTCTCTCCCCCCCCCACTCTGCTCTCTCTCTGTGTGTGTGTGTGTGTGTGTGTGTGTGTGTGTGTTAGGGGATGTATGCACTTTAACCATTTCTCTAATTCTGTGCTCTGTGACAAAAGCTCATTTTCTGACAGTCCCACTTGACTTCCCAAAATAAGAAGAAAAAATTCCTTGGACAAATAATAATAAAAAGATGACCAAAAATGTAGCAGAAATCAACTTCAAGATGATGCCTAAAGAAGAAAAGATGGATAGAAACCATCTCTTACCTGGTGCATGGGAGGATAAGACTGATCTGCAGTGTGTCTGCCACATTTGGGGAATAATTTAACAAACTTTCTTAGAATTGGCACTGGCAATTTTGCAGTGTCTTTGCTTTTAATATGATACAAATAGGGTTCATGAATTATTAAGATGCCTCTGGAGAGCTATGGGATGTGTAGCTCAGTGAGAACTTGCCTATCATTGTGTTTAATCCCCAGCATTTTAAACCAAAACAACAAAATAAAATTCAGCGCCTATCCCTGCCTCCCTGTAGCAACAGTAACAGTGGCCAAATTGGTGATAATCTGATGTACTATGGACTATTAGTTTCTCCAATTTTTACTATCTCTCAGCATAAATTTCATACTACCCAAAAATGTCAACTTCCTCTTTGTTCTTAACTGTCTCAAGAATTGTATCATTACTAATCCTACAGTAGAAGACAAGTATATTCTCCCATTCCTATAATTCAGACAGTATGGTCAAAAAATAAAAGAAGCCACATAGGGCAATAATTCCAGGAGCTTGGGAGATTGCTCACTGGATAAAGACACATGCCACCAAGCCTAAAGACTTGAATACAACCTCCAGAGCCCACACAGTGGAGCAGAACTCACTTTCATAAATTGTCCTCTGATATTTACATGTGAATCGCACCATATTCATATGTATACATACTAATCAATAAGAATCTGATTTTTTAAAAAAAGAGACACTTAAGAAACACATTTCATTTTAGTCACCCTAAAATTTACATATTCTTGCTTCTTTGAGTACACTTTGAATAGTTCCTATATAAGAAATAATTTTTAAGGAAAAATTTTATCAAATTATGTTTAATAAGAAACTCATAACATTTATTTACACATACATACAAGTGTGTATACAACTGACAACATTAATAGAACACAAAAGAATAGCAAATATACTAAAAACTACAAATTAATGACAATTTAAAGTTTCATAACATTTGAAAGGCAAGTATTTTTCAAAAAGTATGTTTCCTTTTTATAGGTGACTTACATTAATTTATGTATATTTATGTTTTGTGATAAATTTGATGAACTACATTATACTTCTATAGCAAAAAAACCAATAGTTATATAATTTTAAAGCTGCTGTATCTAACATTATTGTATTCACCTTCATTTAGATTAAAGGAGAAAAATAATGAAAAGAACTACCATATTTCTTAAGTACCAAATGCTTTTCCCAAATTATTGTAGCTATCTATCATTTTCTCTCTTCTATACTGTAGTGATATGTTACATAGTTAATAAAATCTGGAATATCAAGAAGTCATTCCACAGTCAAAAACTAGGCAGAGGTGGCTCTGGGAGTTCCAGGGATAACAGCAGTGATAACTCACATAGCTCTGGGAGTTCTGGATCTCTGTGAGTACAAGGCCAACAGCTGGGCTTCAATGGCACACACCTTTAATCCCAGCACAGGGGAAGCAAAATGGTGACCTACGCCTTTAATCCCATAATTTTTAATCCCATAAATCCAGAGACAGAGAACTTTCTGTGTTTCTGTGAGTTCAAGGCTGCCTACCAAATAGAGTAGTTCACACCTTTAATCATAACCTGGATGGGATACGGCTGGGTGAGAAGGGCATTTTAAGTCAGGTTTAGGAAAACAGCAATTAGAAGCTACCAGGAGTGAGGCTGAGAAAAATGGAAGATAGCTGGGTGAGATTTGACTGTGGTGTTTCCTCTCTCTGATATTTCAGCCTTTCCCCTATATCTGGCACTGAGTTTCTTTCAATACAACCAGAATTCATGCTACACTATACTCTTGTGGTACTTCTGAAAACTTTTTTTTATGAATTATAAATTCTCTTATTTATGAGTTTATTTGCTTATATATGTATGTATGTATGTGTGTGTATATAAATGTTCATATGTTTGTTGGCACATTTATGTTTGCAGGTGCACAGAGAGGCCCAAAGTTGAAGTTTGATGTCTTCATAGATTGCTCAACATTTTGTTCATTGAGGATAGGTCTCTCACTGAACTCAAAACTCTCCAAGAGTTCCCTGCCTTTGCTTCAAAAGTGTTAGTATTACAGGCATGTTCCTCTTTTGCTTTTATGTAGGTTCTGGGGACCCAAATTCTAGTTTCATCCTAGCATAACAAACAGTTTACTGAGCCATCTCCCCAGTGCCCCAAGTCTTTTTATTTTTTTTAAACTCTATAGCTCACAACAAACTATAAAGAAAATATTCAACAGAAAGCTAATCAATGAAACATTATGAATCAAATGAAATATTCACTACCTAATGCTATTTATTTAATTGACTTTTTGAGTCCACTAACTCCGATGCCTAAAATGAAAGGTCAGTGGCCAGGCAAGGTGGCTCAGTAGGTAAAGGTGCTTTGTGAAAAGCTCAATACTTCACAATGTGGATGGAAGGAACCAAATGCTGAAAGTAGTTCTTTGACTTTTACACATCATCACACTTGCACACGTGTGCACGCACGCACACACACACACACACACATGAAAATACATACATACATATATACATACATACATACATGCATACAAACATAAATGGAGAAATATATGGATAAATATCAGGAAGTGAGTATGTAGTATAGTGTAAGAGTGCATGCTAGCATCCATATGAAACTGCATTTGTTAGCTTGTACTCTCCCCCAAATTAAACTTCACATATGCAAAAAGAATGTATTTGTGAATCCATCCATTCACTTACCTGGTAAGCCAGGCTCACCCTTTTCTCCTTTTGATCCCAGGAAATCTGGGTCTATTGGTCCAGGATAACCTGGAAGTCCAGGTTCTCCTTTACCACCTTTTTCTCCTGCAGGGCCAGGAAGACCTGGTTCACCTTGTATGCCATCATCACCTAAAATCAACAAAGCACACCAAATTTGTTATTCATAATTAATGCCTAAAAATTATCACTACTCTCACAACTATGTAGACTTCTAAGGACTCAAAACATTTACATAACTTGAGGTACTCCAATAAATTACTTGAGTGCAAACATATAAAAAAATCAGGTAATAGTTTCTCTGCTTTCTGGGTTTCTTAGATGATGATGAAAGGCTCACCATAAGAAAAACATGAAGTTCAATTCTCAAGCTATGGGTTAGGCATGTATAATGTTTCAGGTATACAGATTAAATATGTAATCAAATTGAAAACAATTCTTATTAATTGACATTTCATAAATAAATAAATAAACACTAGGCACTGCTGGTTTTAAAATAGGAAAAACAAAACCAGTATTGACAGAACACAATATTTAATATTCTTTGTCACAACAGTTGGTAAACTCCAGTTCTTACCTTTAGGACCAGGAGCACCACTCCTGCCGGGAATTCCCAAAGGTCCAGGTGGGCCTGGAGGTCCCATCATACCTATTTCTCCTTTAGCACCTTTGGAAAAGATCAGTTAGCAACTTTTGTCTTTTTGAACTTTGGAAAGACTCTCTCTCTCTCTCTCTCTCTGTGAGTGTGAGTGTGTGTGTGTGTGTGTGTGTGTGTGTGTGTGTGTGTGTGTGTGCCTGTCTGTCTGTCTCTGATTCTCTCTCTCCCTCTTCTACTCCTTCCCATTTGCTCTCTCTCCCCTTTCTGTCAAAAAAGTACATATTTATTTTAATTTTACATGTATGGTTGTTTTAGATGACTATATGTCTGTGCACCATGTGCATGCAGTAACCAGTGGAGGCCAAGAGGGTACTAGATTCCCTGGGACTGGAGTTAACTATTGTGAGCTACCATGTGGGTGCTGGGAGAATCCATCCATTGTTTCCTGGAAGAGTATCCAGTGCTTTTAACCACTGAGCTATCGCCCCAGTCAGAAAAGTGCCAAAATAGAATTGGATTCTTCAACTCAAAAAATTCTTATGGAGTCAAGGGATGGCACACCTTGATTTCTGACCTACAGAATGTTAAGCAAAATGTTTGAAAAGTTGCATTAAACAATGACATTTTGGATCATTTATTACCTAATAATATATAACTGGTACTGTCCCACAGAATAAGAGTATAGTGCATACAGTAAACTCAGTTTCCAACAGTCATAAACTTAACTCTTCCTTAATAGATAGTGTCAATTCATAAAATGCAACATGAAAATTATTTATCTGCAATATTAATATTAGTTTCATTGATCTTCAATCACAAAAAAATATTAAAGATTACCTGGCAATCCAGGGACACCTTCTTTTCCTGGGAGACCAGGTGATCCTGGGGGTCCTATAAGACCAGGGGCTCCAGGGAGCCCTGGACTACCTCTCTCTCCCGGGGGTCCTGGAACATCAAACCCAGGAGGTCCGGGATCTCCCTTCTCCCCTGGTATTCCATGTAAACCTAGTCAAGACATCATTATCATCAGTAAATATTGAAACAGTTTCTAAATGATGCATCTGGTTATTTTTCTCATAAATTAGTGATAGAATCGGTATATGTTTATAATCTATCTAAGAAAGTGCACTAGAGAGACATTGTGCATGTAAAAATGAATAATGAAAATCAAACTTAACATTTTAAATCATATTTCTTTAAGATGAGTTTCTCAAATTATTTTTGGTGAGACAAAAATTTTTAAAAATTTTCTAGTTCACTGTTGACTAAATTTTTAATAAAGTACAAAAAATCAAAACCATAAAATGATAGCCCATTATTTTGGTTATAATATTCAATAAGTAGGATTATAGCAGTAAATTGTTGTAGAATATTTTGAATGCATATTCTTCAATGTTTATCTCATAGATTGCTATTGTTTTATGATTTGTTATTGACCCACTGACCACTGTTGGATTTTCTTTGTTCCATTATTTTATAATTATTTAGCGTCTTCTGCATAATGGGCATCAATAATTAGTACATATTATGTTGAACCCTCTGAATAATTATCAAATAAGCCAGTTGTTTAGTCTGCTTTTGGCTTTGTCTTATAAGTTGTTTTAATAATATGATACTATAAGTTATTATTTTGTATTAAGTTTTCTATTTCAAAATGAAAGAAGTATATTATATAAGCTTCTGGCAGTTTTATTCATGCACTATAACTCAGGTTTAGCAGGAGAACAGTAGTATTCTTGCTGATCACACTGCTATTTAAGAATCGATATAATTTAAAATAGGTGAAGTTAATATTCTGCTTTGGTGATGATAATAAAAATTACCTTAAAATGAATATATGTTCCATGCATAATAAAAAATGATGCTTAAAATTTATATATTGAGAGTGCATTGAATAATTTTTCATGCTAAATTTTGTTAACTGTTGAATGCTATTAGTTTAGATAAGCAAAGAAAAAAATACAGGCAAATATATGAAAGTAAAATGTATTAACTTGTACTGGTCTGATACTATACAGTCATTATGATCAATATATGAATATATGCTATGGGGGGAGAATGTGTACAGAAGTAAAATTTTAGATGATTTAATAAAACAATTGCAAAGTATTAACTATAGTTTAAAAAGGTATGTATTAAATTCTTTTTATTTTATTCAGATACTTAGTAATGATACAATTGTGATGTATGAATTCTAAGTGCACGTTTTCAAGAAACAATAAAACACAACAGAAATGATAAATGTATTTTATCTTTCTTTGTGAAATAGCAAGTGAAGTCTGTAACGGCCCAAACTAAAAAAATACTTTTTTTCTTCAAGACCCCACTGCTATTCAGTTGGACATTGTTTTTTCCATGAATGACAAAGTAACTATTTATAACAACTCTGTTCAAAGCATTACTTCAAGATTTTTTCTTTTAGCATTTCAATTAGTAACAACATGTCAGAGGCCATAAAAAAAAGGTATAATGTGCTTTCAAATCGAGTTCTAAAATAGTCCATGAATAAAAATAGACTTTATGGGCATTTTACGTTGTTAATCACTGTTTTGATATTTTAATGAAATGACAGATAACATACCTTGTGTTATTTAAGGTTGGAAAATAATGTCTATGTGTTAAATAGATTTACATTTACATCTGAATTGGGCTCAACTTTCTGATATGTTCACGTGAATTAAAAAGTTAAGTGTTCCATATTTGTTTTTATTTTACAAACTAATACAATATTATGAAATACTAATATGCATGCCTAAGGATGATGTTTACTCTACCTGAGTAAATAGAAAACATGAATTCACTCAGACTCCACAATTTGTATAGACTCTTGTACAAATATAGAATAGCCATATGATTGTTTATCTATGGAGGCAAACCACTAGACTACATGTTCATAAAACTTTTCTGAGTATCCAATTTTTGAAAAAAAACTTAAATGTTCTCACTTGTAAAATTATTCATAGTCTAGGAGCAAAAGGGAGGGGGGAGAGGATCAAATAAAAGGAACAAAATGTCTATGATGTATTTTTACAGAACATTCTTAAGGTTATTATGGTTTTTATATGTTAATAACATGAAGAGGTTCTACATACAAGTCTTGTATATTACTGAATTTTAGCTATTCTTATCTGAAATAATTAACCCTAACAGTTTGAGGTCTATACTTCTAAAAATGTACTATTCAATGATTATATGGTAGCTGTGTAATTATCAAATTGTGCTATTAGAAATAGATGGATTTTAGCTGAACAGTGAGGGGGAAACATAAAGTATTAAATCAGCTCTTAACACTGTGATCTATAATTCATAATTTTATAAAATTATATACATACATAGTTACCTCTTAAATCACTTCACTGGAAGACACACATATACACTGTAATTTCTATAAGAGGCTCATTTACTGTGGTCTTACCAGGTTGGCCTATTGGCCCTGGAGTCCCTGGTGGTCCTGGTGGTCCCTGAATACCAATTCCTGGAAGTCCAGGGGGCCCTACTGGGCCAGGTTGTCCATTTGATCCAACATCACCTTATAAAAGAAACACAGTTTACACATTTAAAAACAATAGCTTCCTCACCCCTTTTTTCTTTATTCTTCTCTCATACATTACATCCCAACTACAGTTTCTTCTCCCTCCCCTCTTCCTGGTGCCCCCCATATTCCCTCTCCGCCAAATTCACAGCTCTTATGTTTTCTTTTAGAAAAGAGAAGGCCTTCCAGTGATTCCAACCAAATATGGTATAACAAGATGCAATAAGACCAGTTTATCCAGAAATAAAAATAAAAATAAGTACCCAAAGCAGAAATCCCGTTAATAGAGTCTCATTTAACACAAGGCAAGCAGTAAACTTCAGCACCTGTCTCAACCTTTCAAAATGCACAAAAGATTCTAACCAACCCCTTATTACTGTAATTCATACTGAGTAACTCTTTACTTAAGGAATATAGTTTTAATCACTTACACTTTAAGTAGATAAATGCCAACATGTGAAAATGTGCTCAAGTTTCACCCTTTCTTGCCTAAAATATTTTGACATTAGAAACTTTTAACACTCTGCATTTCCTATCATTCACACTTTTTCAAAATTATTACATCTATTAAAATTTGTATAGAGAACATTGAGGAAGAGGAAGGGGAAAGATTGTAAGAGCTGGAAGTAAGGAAGGACTAGAGAAAATCAGCCCACATGACAGGACGGCTGCACTCAGGGACTCAACAGCAGCTGTTGCATGCACAAGATCAAACCAGTGAATATTCATTCTTGCATAGAGGAGAAAGGGGTTCATGTGCCACCATCTCTAGTTGAGGAGCTATTGACAGTTGAAGTCTTCTGGGGAAGGGAAAGTTCGTTTTCTTTAAGGGTGCGGCCCCTGGTAGGTTGTTCATGTTCCATTGGACTTGTGGGTATATGGGCAGTACTAGTTGGACCCAGGGAGTTATTTTTTAAAAGAGGATATAAAGTTGGGAGGTATGGAGAGATGAAGGGTGGATGTATAAGGCATTATAGGCAGGGGTGAGAAACCTACATAGTATGTATGAATTTCTAAATAATTAATAAAAACATTGTATTTTTAAAACTTATCTTTCATCAAATCCTCGGATGAAATTTGACAAATGTATACAACCATCTAACTTCTACTACAATGCAGATTTAAAACTGTTTCAATCCTCAAAAGGACCTGTCATCAGCAGCTCAGGATCAACATGAAATTCCACATGTCAATTTTCTTACAACTAGTGTTCCACTTTATCTCTTCCAAGTTTTCCATTTTCAGGATGTTGTAAATGCAATCATGCAGTATGCAGCCTCTTGAGTATGTCTCTGTTCACTTAATATGAAGTATTTGAGATTCATTTATTCTTGTTGTGTGTACAGATATCCAATCATTTTATCATTGTTTGTTGCAAAGATTTATTTTCCTATTGAAATTGAATGTGTAAATTTTTGAAAGATACATGTTGTGCTGAGATTTATGTTAACAGAGTGTATGTTTAGCATGCATGAGGTCTTGGACTTGATTCCTAACACCACAAATCAAATATTTCTTTGTATAAATACATTGCATTTTGTTAGTCTTTGTTGCTTGATGGACATTTGGGCTGTTTTCAATTTTTGTTGATTATGAATAAAGCTTCTATCAATATAGAATTACAGATTTTTATGTGAAGCTTCATAGTTTTCTTTAGTTAATACCTAGAGGTGGGATTGCAGTTTAAGGGTGTAAGACCACACTTTCCTTTCTAATGGCCTGGCACAAAATTTTCGAAGTCAAACCAAGCTTGCTTTTGGTTCCTGTGCTGTCTCTTGAGGAGATTCTCAAAGTGGCTGTACTGTTTTGAATTCTAACTAGCTATGTGAAAAACTCATAATTATTCTACATACTTGCTGGCAGATTTTATTGTTCTGGGAAAAAATCCAATTCTCATAGTCATATATCTATGTCACTGTGGTTTGAAGCTACATTTTATAGATGACTTCATTGGAGATTCTTACATGTACTTGCTTACCATGGTTGTTTCTTGGAGTGAAATAATGAATATCTGTTTATATAGTTTACAACACTTTCCAAATTTACCTTTAAATGTGGTAGTTGTTTCTGACTATTGAGTTTTATAGATTTTATAAAGCTGCTTACAAATTTTTCACAAGATACATGATATGAAAATATATTATTTTAATGAAGTCCAAATTAGCAGATTTCCTTTTTAAATGATTTTTAGTGTTCTATGTAATAGCTTTTGTCTAGGTTACGATCAGAAAAATTTTTCTGCCATGCTTCCACTTAAAAGAAAGCTGAGAATATTTTTTTATAACATACAATGCTTAATATTATCAACTTGACAAGACTTAGAGCCAAACTTTTAAACTAGACTTTAGGGCATTTAAATTAGATTGAGATATTTATCCCACATGTGGCTGCTTACACCATTCAATGAACTGTGGTCCCTGACTCTGGAAAGTGAGCCAAGCACTTTCATTTCTTTGCTTCCCAACTGTAGATGTGATGAGAACTGCTGCCTTGAGCTCTGGATGTCATGATGTCCCCTTCATAATGGGCTGTGAACCCTAGAACTGTGAACTAAAATCAATCCTTCCTTCTTTGTTTCTTCTGTCAGTTATTTTGATACATCAATGAAAGAAACAAAGATTACAAAGTGTTATCCAAAAAGAGAACTTGCTTTGCTTTTTTGTTTAGAGTCCACTAATGAGTGAGTACATTCCCTGCTTATCTTTCTGGGTTTGTGATACCTCGCTCAGGAGGATATTCTCCAAATCCATCCACTTGCCTGCAAATTTTAGGAAATCATTTTTTCTTACTGCTCCATTATGGAGATATACCACAGTTTGTTAATCCATTCTTCAGTTGAGGGGCACCTAGGTTGCTTCCAGGATTCTTGCTATTGCAAATAATGCTGCTATGAACATAGTTGAGGTAATGCCATTGGAGTACGACAATGCATCTTTAGGGTATATACCCAGAAGTGGTATTGCTGGGTCCTTGGGGAGATTGATTCTCAATTTTCTGAGAAACTGCCATACTGCATTCCAGAGTGGCTGAACAAGCTTACACTCCCACCAACAATAGAGTAGTGTTCCCCTTGCTCTGCACCCTCTCCAGCATAGGCTGTCATCTGTGTCTTTTATCTTAGCCAATCTGACAGGTGTAATGTGGTATCTCAAAAGTTGTTTTGATTTGCAGTTCTCTGATGGCTAAAGATGAAGAGCACTTTTTCAGGTGCCTTTCAGCCATTCGTAGTTCCTCTGCTGAGAATTCTATTTTTAGATCTGTACCCCATTTTTTGATTGGGTTATTTAAGGTTTTGGGCCCTAGATTCTTGAGCTCTTTATATATCTTAGAGATCAGTCCTCTACCACTTGTAGGGTTGGTGAAAATCTTTTCCCATTCTGTAGGCTGTCGTTTTGTCCTATTGACAGTGTCCTTGGCTTTGTAGAAGCTTCCTAGCTTCAGGAGATCCCACTTATTGATTGTTGGTCTTAGTGTCTGTGCCACTGGTGTTATATTTAGGAAATGGTCGCCTGTGCCAATTTGTAGAAGTGTATTTCCCACTTTCTTTTCTATCAAGTTCAAAGTGGCTGGGTTTAAGATGAGGTCTTTGATCCACTTGAATTTGAGTTTTGTGCAGGGTGACAGGCTCAGATCTATTTGCATTTTTCTACACACTTCCATCCAGCTATGCCAACACCATTTGTTAAAGATAATATCTTTTTTCCATTGAATGTTTTGGGCCTCTTTGTCAAAGATCAGGTGTTCATAGGTTTTTGGGTTAATGTCTGGATCCTCAATTCTATTCCCTTGATCCACAAGTCTGTGTTTATGCCAGTACCAGGCTGTTTTTATTACTGTAGCTCTATAGTATAACTTGAAGTCAGGAATGGTGATGCCTCCTGAGGTTCTTTTGTTGAGCAAACTTGTTTTGGCAATCCTGGCTTTCCTGTTATTCCAAATGAAATTGAGTATTGTTCTTTCAAGGTCCAAAAAATATTGTGTTGGGGTTTTGATGGGCAGTGCATTGAATCTGTAGATTGCCTTTGGTAGAATTGCCATTTTTACTATGTTGATCCTACCAATCCAGGAACATGGGAGATCTTTCCATTTTCTGATATCCTCTTCAATTTCTTTATTCAATGATTTAAAATTTTTGACAAATAGATCTGTTACTTCTTTGGTTATAGTTACTCCAAGGTATTTAATACTATTTGCAGCTATTATAAAGGGTAATGTTTCCCTTATTTCTTTTTCAGCCCTTCTATCTTTATTGTATAGAAGGGCTACTGATTTTTTTTTGAGTTAATCTTGTATCCTGCTACATTGCTGAAGGTGTTTATCAGCCGTAGAAGTTCCTTGGAAGAATTTTGTGGGTCACTTATATATACAATCATATCATCTGCAAATAGAGATAGTTTCACTTCTTCTTTTCCAATTTGTATCCCCTTAATCTCTTTTGTTCTCTTATTGCTTTAGCTAAAACTTCCGGAACTATATTGAATAGAAAAGGGGAGAGAGGACATCCTTGTCTAGTTCCTGAGTTTAGTGGGATTGCTTTGAGTTTTTCTCCATTAAGTTTGATGCTGGCTGTTGGCTTCTTGTAAATTGCCTTTATTATATTTAGGTATTCTCCCTTTATTCCTGATTTCTCCAGGGCTTAACAAAAATATGTGGCCCAATAAATCTAAAGTATTTTACTGTTTGACGTTTTAAAATATTTATTTTTATTTTATGTAAATTGGCGATTTACATGCAAGTATAACTGTGTAAGGTGTCGAATCTTGGAATTATAGACAGTTGTTAGCTGCCATGTGGATGCTTGGAATCGAACTCAGGTCCTCCTGAAGAACAGTCAGTGCTCTTAACCACTGAGTCATCTCTCCAGCCAGCTGTTTGACTTTTACAGAAAAAGTTGCAGCGCTTGTGTCTTAGAAGCTTTATGTATGGGTCTACAATCTATTCTAAGATAAAATTAGAAGTGTGAGTTTCATTTGCTTGTTTCACACATACATACACAATAATTTTGCACTATTTGTTAGAAGGTTGCTTTTTCTACTGAAACTTAAATTTGGGAGGATAGAATTTATGCCAGCCTTAGAGTGTATAATCAGCACAAGAGTGCTTGCATTTTTATCCCAGGTCCACAAAAGAATCAAACACAATTCTATTTCTAGACCCCTTGTGTCTGTATTCACATATGTCAAGATGTATTGACCACTATATGAGTGTATTAAGTTCTGAAATAAAATTCTTTAAATTATCTAACAGTGCACTTTCTTATTTTGTTTCAGCTTCTGTAGACTGTTCAGATTTCCACATAAATGTTAGAGCAATTAGAAACCTGCTGTACCTCCTTAAGGATATGTTTAGTTTATAGTCTAATTGGGCAGAATTTACATCTTAAGATTATTGTGCCTGTCAGTAATTAATATATCATTCAATTTGTTTATATTTGTTTTGTGCCATTGGTATTTTTGTAGTTTTCCTGATATATAAATACTGCATATATTGTTAGAGATATGCATAATAAGAACATTACGAAATTTGGTGCTAGAGTGGAGAGATGGCTCATTGGTTAAGAGCACTGACTGTTCTTCCAGAGGACTTGAGTTCGATTCCCAGCAACCACATGGCAGCTAACAACTGTGTAATTCCAAGATGTTACACCCTTATGCAGTTATACATGCAGGCAAAACACCAATTCACATAAAATAAAAATAAATATATTTTAAAAAAATTAAAAAAGTTAAAAAAGAAATTTGGTGGTTTTTTAAATAATTCTTTTCATCTAACTTTAATTTGTAAAAATACATTCTATTTTTGTATATGCACCTTAATATCTATACTCTAAAGTTGGCTTTCTTTCTCTTCCAAAGTTTTGTTTAATATAAATTTCTAAGTATGTCATATTAAATATGAATAGGCAGTTTCTTCTTTTCCAATCTGTATACTTTTAGTTTCTTTGTTTTGCCTTATAGCAGTGGCAAAATGTTTCCAGTATAATATTGAATTTTTGGCAAACAACTTCATGTTATATGCTATCTTTTGGGGGGAAAATGTCAAGTCTTTCACCATTTTATAAACTTATAATATTATAAAATATCATTTTCTTATAATATTTCAAACTTGCTTTCATAATTATAAGATCATAATTCTAAGACTTCTTTTGAAGTAGCAACACAATTTTATGGTTGGGGTTATCACAACATGAGAAGCAGTATTAAAGCATTACAGAATTAGGAGGGTGAAGAGCCACTGGTCTAGATTTTTTAACAGAAAAGAGCAACTTCTCAGATTTTTCAAGAGAAGAGTTTATACTTTTGTGTTTTTAATGACTCAAGTTTACGTGGTGCAGGGTAGAAACATAATAAATGCTATACAAATGAATAAATTACATAGAAAATTGCCCAAATATTAATTATTTTAACATGTTAAGAACTATACTAGAAGCAGTGGCCAATGACTTCCACCTGAAATTCTATCATAGGAGACATGGAAACAGGGAAATAATGAGTTCAAGACCAATCTGGACTACATAGAAAATTCTTGTCTCAAAATTAAAACAAACCCAAAAACAAACCATCAAGCAAAATATTCCAAACTCTACTGATGTTTCAATTAAAAAATGGGAATCCTAAATTTTCTTTAAAAGATAAAGCAAATGCAAGATAAATCAAATGCATGGCTAAAAAAGGACATGTTTTAAATATTGTCTATTTCATTTCTTCAAAAATCATATCTCAAAATATAGTAGAGAATTGCCTGAAAAAAAAAAACTACCAGTATATTACCATTCAGGATAATTTGATTTGCAATTTTTAGTCATGGGCTTGTAGTTGAGAAAGATAAACTATTGGAAACATTACCACTTTTAGTGACTTACAGCCCCTCAAAATAATTAAGTCAAAGATATAGGTATTATTAAAATAATTTGTTTAAGGAGAAGCTGTCTTGGACTAATTTTGGGACTGTTCACAAGAAAACCCATTCTGGCTCAAATTAAGTGGATATATATTTTTGCAGTAAAGCATATGTATATATATATACATATATATATACACTTACATATATTGCTTTAAAGAAAATCAACTCAACATGACTCTGGAATATGGACGTAATTTAGGTAAGTCTGTAATACATTGAGCATGAGGACTTTACAAACCACACCAGTGAGATAAAACCAGCTAATTCACCTATGTTAATCCTATTCTTATTTTATACTTAAAAATATCAAATTCAAGAAGGTTAAAGCATTAGAAAAATGATTATAAGGGTAGTCTTGTTTAGGCACCCCCTCCACTATTGGTTGGAGACCTAGCAAGGGACATCCTGTGAGTTCTTGGAGCTCTTGGTCTCTTTCTAACCCCACACTGGCTTCCTCTATTAAGATCTCTATCTCTTTTTTTTTTCTACCTCTTTGTTGCTGCTAACACTCAACCAACTCCTTCTCTCATGATTTGTTCCCACCTATCCTTGGTCATTGCCCATTATGATCACAATTTGCTAAGGAGATCTTCTCTGCCTGGCATGGTTGTACCATGCTGAGCTGACTCACCTTGCCCTTCTTGGGGAGGGGATCAGGGGTATGGGTGGAAGGAGGCTGAAGGCAGTCTGGGAGGGATTGGGAGAAGGGAAAAATGGGCAAACAGGGAGATACAGGAAAAAAAACCTTTAAAAAAATAAAAAAAAGAAAATACATGTTTAAGCTGTGAACAAAGAAAGCATTTATAAAATTGGGAAATAATATTAATAGTTCAAAGCAGAAAATGGAGCTCTTAAAATATAAAGTAATGGTTAATTCACTCACAGTATGGGACATTTAAACGATGCTAAGAAGAAAGGCAAATTACATAGTATAGTTTTAAAAAATAACAATATCAATTTTTACATTATGGAAGTTCACATAGTAATCTATAGCTAAAATAACATAAACAATGTGATGCTAGTTAAAGAAGAGTAAAATAGATGAAACAGGAAGGATGGCAAAAAAATTCATTCTTATACATTATTTGATTTGATAGCAATCCCCACATAATCCACTGTTAGGTTTCTATTTTAAATAAGGTGACATATACTCAAGTTATTTGAGATTAATGATAGTTATAGGACAGAATATTCTGACAATTCTGGGCAGGTAAATGTTTCTTACACAAGGCACAAAATTATAATAGGAAACACATATTACAAATATAAATAAACAATAAAATTAAAATTTCTTATCCAAACACAAATACAAATAGGTAACCAATAAAGGAATAAAGTACTCCTGAGATAATTGTAGAAAAAAGACAAGTATTCAGGGTTAATAAGGAATGCTTTCAACTTGATATAAAACACAAAACATTACATAAATTCAAGCCCATAAGTGTTTAAATGTCTAAATAATAATCCACAAGAGCATATAAAAAGCTGAACATCCTTACTCATCAGAGAAACATAAATTAAAACTGTAATTTATGATAATACCACAAAGGAAGTAAAACTTTAATGCTGGAGAGAATTGAGATTAATGTCACACTGGTGCAAATTTTAAAACGGCACACACATGTAGGAGAAAGATCTAGTAATTTCTTATATAAGTGAGCACACATGAGCAACAATTCTAATCTTAGTTACATGGTTAAGCAAAATTAAACTATACATCCATCAAAAGACTTAGAAAACTCTTTCAATAGCTTCTTTCATAATAGTCAGCAACTTAACACAGCCCAGGTATCCTCACAATGTCATCTTTTTTCTTAGTAATTTCTTAGAATTTCTTAGTAATAAGCACTAGTGATGAGAACAGTGGATTTTAAAAAAAATAACATGCAATTTACAAGAAGCCGACAGCCAACATCAAACTTAATGGAAAAAAACCTCAAAGCAATCCCACTAAAATCTGGAACAAGACAAGGATGTCCTCTCTCCCCTTATCTATTCAATATAGTTCTTGAAGTTTTAGCTAAAGCAATAAGAGAACGAAAAGAGATTAAGGGGATACAAATTGGAAAAGAGGAAGTAAAACTATCTCTTTTTGCAGATGATATGATTGTATACATAAATAACCCACAGAATTCTACCAAGGAACTTCTACAGCCGATAAACACCTTCAGCAATGTAGGAGGATGCAAGATTAACCCAAAGAAATCAGTAGCCCTCCTATACACTAAAGATAAAAGGGCAGAAAAAGAAATAAGGGAAACATTAACCTATAAAATAGCATTAAATACCATGGAGTACCTATAACCAAAGAAGTAAAAAATCTATTAGACAAAAACTTTAAATCATTGAAGAAAGAAATTGAAGAGGATATCAGAAAATGGAAACATCTTCCATGTTCCTGGATAGGTAGGATCAACATTGTAAAAATGGGAATTCTGCCAAAAGCAATCTATAGATTCAATGCACTTCCCATCAAAATCCCAACACAAATTTTTACAGACATTGAAAGAACAATACTCAATTTCATTTGGAATAACAGGAAAGCCAGGATTGCCAAAACAAGTTTGCTCAACAAAAGAACCTCAGGAGGCATCACCATTCATGACTTCAAGTTATACTATAGAGCTACAGTAATAAAAACAGCCTGGTACTGGCATAAACACAGACTTGTGGATGAAGGGAATAGAATTGAAGATCCCAACATTAACCCAAAAACCTATGAACACCTGATCTTGGAAAAACAGGCTCAAAATATTCAATGGAAAAAAGATAGTATCTTCAGCAAATGGTGTTGGCATAGCTGGATGGTAGTGTGTGGAAAAATGCCAATAGATCTGAGCCTGTCACCCTGCACAAAACTCAAATCCAAGTGGATCAAAGACCTCAACATAAACCCAGCCACTTTGAACTTGATACAAAAGAAAGAGGGAAATACCCTCTAACGAATTGGCACAGGTGACCACTTCCTAAATATAACACCAGTAGCGCAGACACTAAGAACAACAATCAATAAGTGAGACTTCCTGAAACTGAGAAGCTTCTGGAAAGCCAAGGACATAGTCAAATAGCCAAAACGACAGCTTATAGAATGAGAAAAATCTTTACCAGCCCTACAAGTGACAGAGGACTGATCTCTAAAATATATAAAGAACTCAAGAATCTAGAGCCCAAAATCTTGAATAACCCAATCAAAAAATGGGGTGCAGATCTGAAAAGGGAATCCTCAGCAGAATTACAAAGGGTTGAAAGACACTTGAAAAAGTGCTCATCATCTTTAGCCATCAGAGAAATGCAAATCAAAACAACTTTTGAGATACCACATTACCCCTGTCAGATTGGCTAAGATAAAAGACACAGATGACAGCCTATGCTGGAGAGGGTGCAGAGCAAGAGGAACACTCCTCCATTGCTGGTGAGAGTGTGAGCTTGCTCAGCCACTTTGGAATGCAGTATGGTGGTTTCTTAGAAAACTGGGAATCAATCCCAAGGATGCAGCCATACCGTAAAGATGCACATTTGCTCTCCAAAGGCATTAGTTCAACTATGTTCATAGCAGCATTATTCATAATAGCAAGAACCTAGAAACAACTTAGATGCCCCTCAAATGAAGAATGAATTATCAAACTGTGGTACATCTGCACAGTGGAGTACTTCTCAGCAGTAAGAAAAAAATGATATCCTAAAGTTCTCAGGCAAATGGATTGATTTGGAGAATATCCTCCTGAGCGAGGTATCACAAACCCAGAAAGATAAGCAGGGTATGTACTCACTCATTAGTGGACTTTAAACAAAAAGCAAAGCATGTCCATGCTGCAAACCACAAACACTGAACAGCTTGGGATGTGAAGCACGTTGGACCTGAACCTTGGATCCCATTCCCTCCAGAGGAACACCTGACCCAGTCTTGATGTTGGCGTGAGGAAAGCAGATCTGCCTGGAGTGGATGCTGAACTAAGCCACGTTGGGACCTTGGGACCTCCTGCCCTTGGTAGGGAGTAGATAAGGTGATGGGGAGAAGAGAGAGTCATTGGGAGGGGCGGGAGGGTGAAGGGAGTTTGAACAAGGGAATACATGGATAAAAAATATGACTTCATTCATAATAAAAAATAAATAAAAACAAAATAACATGCTCAGTGAAAGGTGTTTTACAAGAATATACATATTGCATGATTCTGCACACAAGGATTTAAGAACTGTTTGAATAACAATGTATTTAAAACATTCATACCAGTATCGGTGTGGATGTTGAAGACTGAAAAATAGATAAGAACAGTTTCTGGAAATATATATCTACATATATGTACCCATATGCATATATGTAGTTAGACAGATATATATATATATATATATATATATATATATAGTGTGTGTGTGTGTGTGTGTGTGCAGGTATGCTAGGACTCAGAGCATGGCAGGAAAATACACTACCAATTAGCTCCATGTCCAGCCCTGGAAAATTTATATGATATTGAGTTGTATTTGTCAATCTGAAAATACATCTGTGGATTTTATATAGCAATAAAATACATAGACACACTCAGCTATTGTATACCTGCTGAGTATTTAAGGAGAAGTACACTACCATTGCAACTTGTTTTGATATTCATAAAAAGAAATCTATAGATATGTAGAAAGATGGTTAGATGGACACTCATATTAAAACATCATGGATGAGCATGTATAGCAGTCATTAGTTTGTCTCTTCTACTTTGCATTTTACATGGAATTTCCATTTCTGGGTCTGAAGTTTGAATCTGGGGGCTTTCACATATTAGGCAATTTTTTTTACTATAGAGCTAAAACTTTAGCTCATATATTCACAGTATTTTGTTTAAAAATAATTTGTAGGGAAACAAAAATATTATATACAGGGCCTAAGCAGCGGGCAGAGAGCTATTCAATGTACAATTCTTTTAATGGTTCTGTGTATTTAAACTATGTAATAGTGTATTTTAAAGGAAAAAAAATATTCTTATAAATATCCTTACTTCCACCAGGCTTGAAAAATCTAGGAGGTTTGTTTGGTTGTTTGTTTGTTGTTTAGTTGTGTTTTAGCACAGTCAACAAGTGACTGAGAAAAACAAGTACAGTCATTCATTGCTGACAGGAATGTAAATGGCACAGATTGAAAGATATTTAACAATACCTTGAGAGGGTTTTACTTTTTACTGAGAAAATTCATTTTGTTCATCTAGTCTACCATTATACCTGCACATATCTGAAATAACAGAAGTGACATTATTTGTAATCAGAAAACATTGGCAAAAATCCTTTCCAAAAAGTAGCAACTGATAGTAAACCCATGTAATTCAACACTAACACATTACATCTTTTTAAATGCTGCAAACACTGACGTGGAGTGATTCCTAAATTATAAAATTACACACAAGAAACATGAAAAAAGATAAAAGGCAATTATGTTCTCTGTTTTGACAATGAAGAAAAACCTTCCTAAGAGTTAGCATTTTTGTGGAATAATGGACAGAAAAAAAAAACTAAGCTGAGATTATATATGGGATGGAAGGAGAAAAATAGGGAGGAGGGATGAAGTGAAAAAATTTTTTACTTTGTCTGCTTGTTTATTTTTACTTTTAATTTTGAGACTGGATATTCTGTAGCCCAGGTTGCTTTAAAATTCACTACTTAGATGAGAAGAGCCTTGAACTCCTACTCCTTCTTCCTCTGATTTCTATCAGAGAGGGTTACTGGCCTATTGTACTATACTCAGGTCTATTGCTTTCATGCAAATATCTTTATATTGCCTCTAGGAAAAATCAAAGATTGAATATAACTAGCAGAATATGAACAAAATTATAGCAGTGACAGAAGAGCATCCTGAGCTCTGCATTTAACTGGTTTATGACCCTTAATCTTTTCTAAAAGTTTCAAAATCAGTAACAGTTTAAAGCAAATTGAGAAGTAGCAAGAGCCTCCATACCTTTTGGTCCAGGTAGCCCATCCAAACCAGTGCGTCCTGGAGGACCTGGAGGTCCTGGGAAACCACGATCACCTTTTGGACCAGGTGTTCCTTTGAAACCTGGGAGTCCTGGTGGCCCCGGTGGCCCAGGTAACCCAAATCCTGGCTCTCCCTTAAGCATACACATGACAAAACACAAAGAAAAGTCCTGTGACTTTCCTAATTCTTACCATTTACTACAGAGAATTTAAAGCAGAGAATACAAAGTAATACTTCCCTTCCATGTTGAGGAGAGGTAATTAAATGAAAAGTAATGGCTATGTTAGAGAGAACATCTGGAGGAATAGGAAGCAGAGTTTAGTAAAATCAAATTAAATGAGTTGGACGGGTTTCAAAACAAGAAAGTTAACTAAAAAAGCATGGAATTAAGTAACACTGTAGCCATCTGAGGAAATGTGAATATGACCTGAGAGTTAGATCATCCAAATAATTATTTGTAATATTTGACTAAGTCTTATAATCCCATTGTGGTTTCTGTATAAATTTTCCATTTAGTTAGAAATGAATAGTGAAGCAATTGTAGGTGAAATGATGAACTTTTGAGATTTATGTTAAATGAGAACAGCTCTCCTCCCCTCGCCCCCCCCAAAAAAATAACAAGAAAAGATCAAGGAAATGATATTAAGATCTTAATAGTTTTGTGCCTGGGTGACAGATAGATGAAAGTTCATTATATTACTTTGTTTGCTTTTGTGTTTATTTGAAAATGTTCATCATAAAATAAAAATAAGCCAATAGAGAAGTAGTTTTTTCATGAGAAGCCATCAGCTGTTTTTCCTATTGAAAACAAGTAAGAACGATGAAATCCAGCAAGATTAAATCATTTAACCACAAAATGTACAGGAAGAGCCAGGACAATTACACATTGCAGCAGTTTGTGGAAGGCAAAGTATTTGAGGTTAAATAAGATACAATAGAAGGAATGTAAAGGCTGTTATTTATTAGTAGTACCAAATAGCAGTGATTTTCTTAATGTACCTTTGATGGAATTGGGACAGAAGAAGCAATACAGAAAGTACTTGATACGCCCAGCACAATTTTACCAATTATCACACAGATATGGGGAAGTATAAAATGGGTTACTGTTTGTATATATAAACACAAACAAAGCTGATCATTGGAGTTTTTCATCTAATCTAACAACCCACCTGTATAGAGTAAGGTCAGAAACTCTTTGGATCTAAATATTCCCTTTTGATTTGATTAAACATTGTTTGAGATTACATGTTTTATTCTTAATTTAAAATATCGTTTAATTTTATCAATATAATAAAGACCTGGGACAAGGGCCAAGTTAAAATAGGAACTAATACAAAGGACAGCAGAGTAGGTAGGAAAACAAAAACCAGACAAGTTAAAATGTTCCAGACTGGGGTTAGAGAAATGGCTCAGCAGTTAAGAGCATTGACTGTTCTTGTAGAAAAATCAGGTTCGATTCCCAGCACCCACATTGCACTTAACAACTGTCTGTAACTTCAGTTCCAGGACATAAGTTCAGATCCAGGGCCTCTTCTGACTTCCACAGTCACCAGGCACACACATAGTAAACATACATACACATGTAAGCAAAACTCTCATACACATAAAAAATAAATTAAATATTTAAAAATGTTCCAGACCTTTGGTCCTGGAAAGCCTGGTGACCCAGGAGGTCCATCTGGACCCATTCTTCCAGGTGTACCAGGTGCTCCTGGAGGTCCTGGAACTCCTGGGAATCCTGCAAAAGAAACAATTTTTTTTTCACAGAAAGAATAAACTTTTTTAAAAAATGTAATTACTTCTCATCTCCCTAGCCATGCTTTATAAAACTTGTTAAAACTACATGAACATTTTGTATGTCTACTTAGAATCAGCACTAATAGACATCTGCAATTCTCTCTCAACCACCTTAGGTTTTCATTTCCACAGAGTAATGAATGTAGAAGATATGCTTTTCTGAAGAATATATTATAAGTCAAAACTAAATATAGTGAATGAATGCCACATAAGAACTTCCCTTCTGCTTACATCATGATGTAATGTGACAGAATGCCTATCATGTACTTCTAGAGATGAACTAAATGTAACTGCATGTGTTATATGAGCATTAACACATAAAATCAAATGTAACATTTTAATAAAAACATTTGGGAGAAGTGAGGATTGTCATTACACAAAGGGGCTGCCATGCTACTCCTGAGGATAAATTTTGTGAGGATTAAAGTGGAATTGTAGGAAAACCCCCAAAATTTCAATAAATCAAAGGAATATTTTACTTGCTATAAACATTGCATATGTGTAGAGTGAATCTGTTTTCTGATTAATGCAATCTATTAATTCATTACATATTTATTTAGTACTTGCTATATTCCCAGTAACTATTCTAAGCTTCAAGAATATAACAATTAACACAAAATGTATAATTCCCTTGATGTTCTTTAGCACACGAATAATTTCTGTATCTCTGAAATGCAGACAGTTTTTTTTTTATTTATCTACTTATTTTACATCCTGGCCCTAGCACTCCCCAATCCTCCACTCCCTTCCCTCTCCTCATTTCTCCCACTCCCATCCCCCAATCTGATCCTCTTCTGTCTCTATCCAGGAAAGAGAAGGTCTTCTACAAGTATCAATAAAATATGGCATATCAAGTTGCAGTAAGACTAAGCACTGTAAATAGTTTTGACACTAGACTGTTGTAGCAAATAAATTCCAGGTTCACAGAGAGACCCTGTTTCCAAATTTATGGTGCATATAGTGACTTTTCATTTTTAATATTTTAAATTTTTATCATTTTATTTTATAAGTATGGGTAGTTAATCTGCATGTACGTACATGAACCATGTGTGTACCTAATACCCTCAGAAACCAAAGGTAGTCATTGAATCCATTAGAACTACAACTAAGGGTGGTTAGGCACTTGCATAGAGATGCTGAGAAGTAAATCCTGGTCCTCTAGTATTCTTTGTCACTGAGCCATTTCTCCAGCCTTCAGTGTAACTTTTCATTTACATTCTTTACAACATATAACAAAAGATTTACATTTACATTTTTATATTATGCAAGAGTAGTATCATACTAACCAATTAATGTGCACATTTGAACACCCCAGTACCTAGTTCAACATACCTTTGGGACCTGGTGGTCCAAGAAGCCCAATCCCAGGAATACCTGGTTCCCCTTTGCTACCAGGTATTCCTGGCAGGCCTGGTTGGCCTGGAAGTCCAGGATCACCTACCAAAAAATAGCAGGGTAAGAAAGAGAAACATCCAAAGAAAGAAATTAAGTAATGAAGATGTTTTGAAATAAAGTAAATTCTTTGCATACCTGGAAGGCCCATTTCACCATCTCTGCCTGGATTACCTGGCAAGCCAGGCTTCCCTGGCTGAGTTATGGTCTGGCCTGGATCACCTTTAGGACCTGAAAAGAGATGGATTACTCCAGAGTACTTGACTGAAGAAAACAATTCCACTTGGTATATTCTAGGAAGGTATTAAACAGAAGGATGAAATTTCAAAGAGAAAAATTATATGGCAGTTTTAGGTACTTCCATGAATTGAAGATGTTTGATAATTAGTTTTAGATGTCAGCCTGACTGGTTTAAAGGAGATTCAGATAGTTTATAAAGCAAGGCAAGTATTTCTGGTTTTGTCCATGATCCATGATTCCAAAAGAGAAGGACATTTAAATCAGTGATCTAAGAAGGGAAGGTCTGCCTTCACCTCATATGGGCCAGTATCATCCAATAGACAAGGGCTTCCATAAAACAAAAAACAAAACATAAGACATCAAATGCCCCTTCCCATTTATCTGGAACACCTTTTTTCTCTTTCCCTTGAAAATCAGAACATATATTGGGTTAGGAAGATAGCTCAGTTAGCAAAGTCAGCTAAATAAGATCTGTACTGAGACTCCCAGCACCTACAGGAAAAAAAAGGTAGTCTTAGTAGTATACGTCTGCAACTCTAATACTGAGGGTATGGGGACAGGTAGATACTTGGAGTTCACCAGCTAGTCAGCCTAGCCATATCAAAGAACTCCAGGTTCAGTGAGATGCCCTGACTCCAAAACTAAGGTACATGTTTTCAATCCTGAGAACATATACATACAAGTAACATTATACACACTAAGCAAGTTGTATTTATGTATTTAGAAAGACACACACATAAATATATATAACAGCATTTAAATAAAATGGAGCATGAATTTGATAGAGAGCAAGGGGTTACATGATGGGAGGAGTTGGAGATAGAGGAAAGCAAGGTAAAGAGTAAAATTTTATAAGTATAGTGTATATTTTTGTTTTGTTTTATTTCGTCAAGACGTGGTTTCTCTGTGTAGCCCTGGCTGTCCTGGAGCTCACTCTGTAGACCAGGCTGGTCTAAAACTAACAAAAATCTGCCTGCCTCTGCCTCCAGAGTACTGGAATTAGAGTTGTATGCCACCAATGCCTGGCCATTATAATTACAATATCATTTTTTAAAAAAAATTATAAAAAGAATAGTGACATGCATGGGCACCTCTCACCTACATGTAATCACTTCACAAACATATATACACACAAAATACAAGTAACAATATCAACAGATGACTGAAAAAAACTTAAAAAGAAATACCACTTTAAACAAACACGTTCTAGTCCTTTGCTGGGACCATGTAAATAGTCATAGAATCACATTTCCCCCAAAAAGAAGTTAATATTTCATTTCTGTTTTCAAGCCCAAAATTTAAAATCAAACAATCATAGTAAGCTTACCTGGTAATCCTGGCTGGCCTGGATTTCCTGGCACACCTTGTATGCCTTTTTCACCTATAGGGCCTGGGGGCCCCAAACCAGCAGGGCCCATAGGTCCCATATTTCCTGGGAGACCGGGTAAACCTGGGTTTCCAGGAGGACCTCTTTCACCCTTAAAAGCAAGTCCACCCTGAAAATGAAAATATTTAAGACAGAAACACATTTATTTATATAACAACTTCATGTAGGTTAGTATGAATGAATATAACCAGGGACATGACACAGCCATAAATATTTCTTAAATGTGATATAACTGTGTCATGTTTTTAAAATGCATCTATGATCACTTACTCACTACCTCCTTCAACAAATATTTCTGAACTCTATCTTTCAGTGGTACAAGCTGAGAAGATAAGTAGATCAAGGTCTCTGCTCTCAGATGCTTGTCAGAGATTTCTCCTATTATACTATATATTTGCCATTCAAATATCCTAGACTGTATGTTCAATACAAAATGAGACTGTTGATTTAGACTCAGCGTTTGGCTCTATAGTATCTTAATCTGGCCATCTACTCATGCAAATCTATAACATCCCTTTATATACAAAACAAATTAAGTTTCTTTTCTTGCCTAAAACAATCTCACAGAGATATTTGGAAAAAGAAGTGAATTCCACACTGACTCCTAAGCATTTTAACTTCCTACCCATCTATTCATGGCTAATAATAATTGATACAGTGATGAATGGAGAAGTTTATAAAAACGAAAGAAAATAGTAAGAAAACTCTAGTAATACCATACCATTTCAATGTAAAATATATTATTTTAGGCATTAGTTGACTATTCATCTAAGTACTAGGCCAACTCATTATTTTAATTTAAAAAATGAGCTTTTTTGTTGGGGAGGGGTGTGCTAAGAACTAAATTAAGGCTCTTACACACAAGTATGAACTCTGCCACTGAGACAGAACCCCATCCTAACATTACTAAGTGACAAACTGACATAAAAGAAAGGCTATCAGACCAACTCACAGGCTCTCCTTTGGGGCCAGGGAGTCCTGGCAACCCATCCTTTCCAGGAGTACCAGGAAGACCAGGAAGCCCTGGAGCTCCAGGGGAACCCAACTCTCCTTTGTCACCTTTCATTCCTGGAAGAGTGAGGACATCACCAGGGTCACCTTTAGATCCTGGAAAGCCTGGATCACCTGGAGGTCCAGGTATGCCCTGAGTTGAAAGAAAAAAGAGGGAGAAGAAAGAGAAAAAGGAAATTAGATTTTTTTCTAACATCCTTTTCTCAGGTCTGTTCCACCCACTCATCCAATAACATTTAGTATACAGAGTAATGTATTAAGTAAGGATGGCAAAGCAGGGAGAGGTAAGGAAAAACTAAATAATACTTTAATATCAAAGCAAATTTAATGTATGTGTCCATAAGTGAAAATCAAAGGACACATGGCTTTTTCCAGTCCTTTGTGGCCCATAATATAATCAGAGCTTACTGGTAATCCTTTGGGACCAGTCATTCCAGTATGTCCTTTTTCACCCTTCTCTCCAGGGAATCCATGAGATCCTAGGACACACAGAGAATCATGGTTATACAGACATCAGTACACCACAAACTTAAACTGAGAACTGAGAGCTCTACTCTACTGCATTTACACCATACTGTTCCCTCTACCGTGTTATCAATATGAAGAAATCATACTTTCTTTTTAAAAACTTATTTACTTTTATTTTATATGTGTGGGTGTTCTGATCATGTGTCTGTGTGCCACCTGAGTGCCTGGTCACCATGGGGGCTAGAAGAGGACTACAACTAACTGCAGGTGATGAGTGCTGGGAATCAAACGCTGGTCCTCTGCAAGCGCACTTAGGGCTCTTTTTTTCTTGAAATATTTATTATTATTATTATTAATAAAGAAGTCACACTTTCTATCCTTGTATACCCTTATTCAAGGAGCACTGAGCCAACTCTCCAGCCCAAAATCAGACTTTCTTATAAAAAAGTATATTTAACAGCATGTACAGAAATTGCATCCTCAGGTGTTTCTAACTCTGGAGTATTGTTTTTGCAAAATTTGCAACTACTAGAAACTGTGAGCTGGGGCTCAAGTCCTTATAACCATTCAATTGTCTCGGGGAGAAGAAAATAAAGGAGTCTGCATATCTTTATTTTAAATTATACAATTTTCCTATATCCTTGCTGGCCCTTATTTTGGTTTGCCATTCCCTAAGATTTGCCTTATGAAATTTGTTTGGTGCCAGAGGTTACAGAAAACAGTTACTAGATCAGTGGCTCCAAAGATGAACCTGCACTAACTGCATCATTATTACCTGGTTAGTAGTTAGTAGTTTAAAAGTCAATACTTGGATACTCTTAAGCATTGCTTAATTCAGAGCTACTGAGTCAGAACATAGTGGGTGGGATCCAGCAATCTAAATTTTAACAAGCCCTCTGGGTGATTCTTATTTATTCCCAAGTTGAAGACAAACTAGTTTGGAAGCACAAGCTGTATTACTAACTTCTAGGCTTGCTAAAAGTATTTCCAAACTGCTAATGAATTTGTGTCTGTGGTAGACACACTAGAGTGCTAAGCAGTCTGGAATCTATTATCAGCCTTGACTCAGGCATTATAGTTAACCTCAAGAATACATAATATTCATATATGTGAAGAGTTAATTGAGTGGAATAGTTGTGGTTCTGGAAAATGACTCAAAATTAAGAGGGAGGTCTTATATGTAGAAAGAGAAATACTGGCAGTTGGCTGCCAAAACTTTAATAGAAACCTTGTTCCTTAATGACAATCTGTGAAATATCCCCAATGACTAGGTCTCTGGAAACCATACTTAGTGTTCAGACAGCATGAACATCCTCCCTAGTTTTCTAGAAGAAAAGTCTGACTCTAAATGTCATTTCACTTTTGGGACAATGTAATACTTTTTTTTTCCAATTAGAAAGCCTTTATTCTTTAAGTTACTTTTGTCTAACTGTAACAGAAATAGTTAATAAATCTATATCTCAAACAAAAGTATGAATCTGACATTTACTACATATGCTGTAATTCTTTAAATAATACCAAATGATGTTATAGAGAGTCTTGGTAGATTCAGGTATTATAAACAAAATTATTTATTTCATAAGAGAGACATCTCATATTCAATAATTTGTGGACACAAGTGACTAGCTATAAACTGGGAAATTAACAACATTTTAAAACTATTAACATACCAAAAAATGAGCCAACAAAAGATGATCTATATGAAGAATATTTTACCTGGAGGACCTGGGAGACCTGGCAAACCAGGCTGGCCTGGAGGCCCTGAAATGCCAGTTCCAATACAGTTGAAGCAGGTATCACCTTTGTCACCTGGTAAGAAACAAATATTAATGGAAAGGCTACTTAAGCCTTCTTTAGACAGCTTCTAGAGAAGTCAGCTGTAAGGAATAGCATTCCTACTCAACAGTGTATTTAGAGAAGCCTATGTCTAAAATCAATTCTTAGGCAAATAGTGAGTGCCTACTGAATACAGAGGAATGCTTTAGGTGTTTATGATACTCTGATAAAACAAGACGGACAAAATTCCATGTTCTTGTGGAGCTAACTTCCTACTAATAGAAACAAATAATAAACAATAAAGGCAATTAATTATTACATTACATATTAAATAGCTCAATATTGAATCAAGTAAGCTTTTAAATGTGTATGAAAATATGTTTGTAGGAAGAAAATGGGTAAATGTGACTGAGTGTGCTAGATAAGTGTTGGAAGAAAGTCTGCAATTTGAAATAAGGTGAGGTCAGGACATCTCATTGAAAAGGTATCTGCATAAACAAAATGAAATGCATATTTTTATGGATAGACAAGAAACAGCAGGTAGATCAGACTGCTGAAGCTAAATGAGGAAGTGGAACCCAGTTACAGAAGTCATGTTAGACTGTAGTTTTCCCTGTGAGTTAAATGAGAAACTGGTGGGTATTAAACAGAAAAGCCAGCATTCTAATAAGCTCCACTTGCCTACAATGAACAGACTTACAGTAATGAATTGCACATTCATCTGTTAGCCATACACCAAGTTATTGTACAGTCATGAATTTATATTGTAACTACAAACTTATTAATAAAACATGGCCTTACATCATCAATACTATTTGTTGTTTCACATTACAAGTAAATTCACAGTCAACTTACACATTTTGCTTAAAGATTTAAAACTATTCTACCTTTAATATCATCTCAATGAACTTGAGCCAGTCTTAGAAATCTAGCTATCACATATATCATTAATTGGTAAACTATTTATATTTTTATTTATTTAAATTTTATTTAATTTTTAATACAGTATATTTTGATCATATTCTTTCCTCTCTCCCCAATCCTCCCAGATTCCAATTCTCTTGATGGTCTTATAACCTATTCCTAACCATTCTTTCTGAAAATGTTGCCACTCTCTATATCCTAAACATTGAGCAACACACGGTGAGTGAATTATATATTACTACTATAAATACAATAATAACACATCATTTACACAAAAGTACTTTAGTAACCATTGGGTGTAACCCTATTAATTCTATCATTTCTTAAACTTAAATTCACTACATAATTTCTATATTGTAAACAGTTTCAATAAAACACATTATGAATCTAATAACCGAAGCCTCATACTTCCAATTCACAAAAAAACTGTGTATGCACTCTTAATTTATGCACTCAGATAAAACTATGGCTTTCTTACTTTCTATTGGTCTTAGGAATAAAACCAAAACAATGAGACAACTCCAAACTAACTAAATAAATATTTTATCATGTTAATAATGCCTATAATTTCCTTCACCTATATTTACAAAAATGTTTACTATGCTTTGTAGACAAGAAGTCATTTAAATGAGTTTTATTGTAATTGTATTCCCAACAATATTTATTAGCTTACGTCATAAAACTATAATCTCCAATTTACAAGGAATAACAATTCAAATTATATACTTAACTCTCAGCTTTGAAACTAGAGTATCGTATTTATTAGTAGTATCACCACTTGCTATACAATCAATTATAGAATTGTCTTTATGATACATAATCAAATCTAAACATCAATCAATTTTTGAAATAGTTACTCATATTTCTTACTATATTCATTCTAGTTGCTGTGAACAACCTATTTCAACTATTAATTGGATAAAGAAGAAGAGGTATATATAACTTCCACTACTCAAATGATGTATTCAACAGACACTAATACAGCTTTACAACAACTTTATAAGTTATTTGATATAACATCATTGAGGATGTTGTATTTGTCTTTTTTTCAAAATCTGTTCACATGTTATTTAGATGCTCTGGAACCTCATACATGTAAGACATATGAAAAAAATTTGCCAAAGCTATACAATTTACCAATAACAAATACAAACACAGAATTCACTCTAAAAATCATATAAAATCTGCAAACAGGGTACTCTAATATCTTGGCTTTTCTAATTACATTAATTGCCACTTCCTTAGCAGCTATATTCAGCACATGAATTAGCTTTTTCAACATTTTCGGAAAATCTGGATTCTTTTCATTAATTAATTTTAAGAAAATATCTCCCATTCTTAATAAGTCAGTGAAACACCTCACTATTTGGCAGCATTTGATGAGAATTCAGATGTTAAACAACATTTTTCTCAAAATATGAATCATAATTATCTACATGTGTATTCTTTGAAACTATTTCCCTCACCATCAACATTTTAGGCTTAAGTTTATCCAAAGAAAGTAATATAATGACTTTAACCTTACAAGAATTTTCTTCATATACCCACAGTTCCTCTGATTTTCTAGATTTTTTTCTAACTACAATGCATTGCTATTTACTAAATAAAATACAGCTTCAAATCTTCTAGACCTTTTCTGGTAAAAAAAGCAGTTACCCATCTATTTAGATATCTTAGTGAATTAAAATGTAATAATTAAATAATAAAAGATAAACAATTATATTTACTTTTTATAATGGAGTAACTATGTCTTCAATTCTTATTACTATTTCATTTGCTTGAGTAATCCCAATTGTAATAAAAGAACAAGTAAGGATAAAGAATCCAGTGTGTTATTTCTGGATAATTCAGTGTAGAAGAGGCCTTTTGTACTCTGTAACTATGTATTGCTCTCATTGGTTAATAAAAAAGCTGATTAGCTTATAGTAAGACAAGATAAAGTTAGATAAGGCAATTAAACTGAGGATGCTAGAATGAAAAAGAGTGAGTCAAAGAGTGCAAGATGGACATGCTGTATTGAGAAGAGTTACCAAGCAAAGATAAGAAATTTGAGTTAAGTGTAAGAATTAGTAACGAGTCTGAGCTATTGGTTGTGCATTTGTAATTAATATTAAGCCTCTGAGTGAAGAATGGCTGTAGGACAGAAAATTTCTGCTACAATTATTCAACTTTCAAAGCTTTATAACAGTCATAACTATTATATATTCAGAAAACCAATTTCTTCACCTTCATAGATTACACAATCTCTCATATTATTATATTTAACAAAACTTCTACCTCATAGTTTGCTAATAACACAACTATAATTAATTCTATCAAAAGCCACCATTAACACCTTAAAATTGTTCAATTAGTGCATAACAAGTCAGAATGTTTTTCTAATGCTACTGCTGTGTTATATCCAAACCTTAGCACACTCCTAACAAAATAAAAGTAATGCCACAAAAGACTCGATCAAGCCTTAATATAATTCCAAACCTATCAGTACCACAAATAACTAACTTCAGTCTACCATAATACGTAAAGGTTTAAGATACTCTTACAAAAAAATAATGTGCATTATAATTTCTATGTGGAATTAAAAAAATGGCATAGAAAATCATTGTCATTATTCAACTCTAGAAACTTTAATGACCAAAACCTCTCCCTCTATTATCAATATTATTAGCCGCTTATATGTTGATTTACCAGTCTCATCCAATTTCAGCTTGATGACAATTTAGTCTTTTAGAGAGCATCTGCGTGATACTACTAATTTCACCATTTTTTTTAAATAGAAATACATTATACATCAGATAAAACGGTTACATTTTCATCTGTCAGGTCTGTCTGCTGGATGATTTATCCAGTATCTTTATTCAAACAGAGCCTCCATATTTTTCATCTGCTTGATTTTCTTCCCCTGAAGAAAAAAGGCCTATAACATGATCATTTACTTTCCTAGATACTTGAAACACTGGGATCATTTTATTACTTGCAGTAAAAGTAAAAAAGAAAACAAACAAAAAACTAAGCAAGTATTTTTGGATCAAAACCCTAGAGAAACAGGAGGGCATAAAAACTATCGTGGTTTTAAGTAATAACATTAACTACAAGTAGTTAAGAGGGTATGGCCTATAAATGCAAGTAGGCCGATGCATGTGGTAGCAATGATCCATGAAATTCTTTGTTATTACTTTAATTTGTCAGTGAAGGGTATTTTCCACTTTCTTTTCTATCAAATTCAGTGTGGCTGGGTTTATGCTGAGGTCTTTGATCCACTTGGATTTGGGTTTTGTGCAGGGTGATAGGCTTGGATCTATGTGTATTTTGCTACACACTACCATCCAGTTATGCCAACACCATTTGTTGAAGATACTATCATTCTTCCATTGAATATTTTTGGCCTCTTTGTAAAAAATCAGGTGTTCATAGGTATGTAGGTGAATGTTGGGGTCTTCAGTTTGATTGCATTGATTCATAAGTCTTTTTTATGCCAGTAAATGACAATAAGAGAATAAATAGTATATGTTTAAAAAGAGAAAGGGAGATGCAGAATCAGAAAAAAAAATTTGAAATCTGAAAATACTCATGTTATACTTCAGTTACAAATAAATACAATAAAGTAAGGAAACAGCAAAGGAGTAGAGTTAATAATAAAATTGATTTCAATGATTTGTCCCATAATGTAAGCTAAAGAGGAAAGAAAAGATTTAGTTAAGAGTTGTCTAGAGTAGTACTCAACAGAATTGGGGCAATGTTGGACTCAAATTATTAGAAGTTGTAATCTAGAAGGAGATGACATATGAAAACAACATTATGGAAGAATACACTATTGTTAAGGAGATGATCTTGGAGTGTGAGTTTAAGAATGGCTGTCTTAAGACTGAAGTTAGAATACAGGCCATTCTGCTAATGACTTGAAAGAATAAAGAAAGGAATGTTTGGGCATCAAACCTTTTACTCCTTGTTCTCCTTGGAGTCCTTTATCACCAGGAGATCCTGGGGGGCCTGGAGGGCCTCCTTTACATAGTTCATCACCTAAGGTTAAAGATAAGATAACAAACTGATCATTAAATGTTGAGAATAGGCAATAAATAAATTAATAACAACAGAAAGGCTAGAAAAGACTTATTTTCAATTTCTTCTCTACAAAAATACAACTCATTAAACAGTATGCAGACATATTGTTGATAATGAACACTGAAGACCAGTAAATAGCCAAAACACCAAATTACATATAGCAGTACAATCTCTTAGATATCACAAATATAAATAATGATGCCAAACTGTGGTGGAAATGCTCTCTGTATGATGTAAATAAAGTAACTGGTTTGGCCTATGTAGAGCACTGTAGAAGTGGGTGGAGAATCAGAGGACTGGCAGGTAGGAGAAGGGTGGAGTTAGTCAGTCACCATCCGACCCCCGAAGGAGGAACATGTAAGAGATACAGGTGAGCCACGGTCTGGGCCATGTGGCGGGTAGATTAGTAGAAATGGGTTGATTTAAGATGAAAGAGCTAGCTAGTAATGTGGTTGATACATGGGCCAAACAGTATGACGTTGATATAAGTGTCTGATTCATTTCTTTGGGGTCAAAAGCCACCGAGGGCCAGGTTCCAAACCTACGGCCTGGAAACCTTCTATAACACCAAACTTCAGTCAGATTCACTTACAGATGAAATAAAGCAAAAGAATAGCCAAATTTGCCAAGATAAAAACAACTTACTGGGTGGCAAATGAGTGCCAGGAGGACCAGGAGGCCCTGGAATGCCGGGAGCCCCAGGCTGTCCATCAAGTCCAGGAGATCCAGGAATACAAATTCCAGGGGGACCTTCATCACCTTTCTGGCCTCTTTCTCCAGGATATCCAGGGGGACCAGGAGGACCCATGACTGCTGTACCTAAATAATAAAACATACCCATTAAAAATGACCAAAATGATCTTATTTTGTATACAATTATTTTGATTTTCTAGGAGTCATTAGGAATAATAAAATCTGCTTTTAAATAATGTTGGTTCCATTTTCTTTCTTCATTTTTAAAATTGTATTTTTGATATACAAAATAATGACTTGCATTGTGGCATTTTCATATATATGCTCATATTCATCTCCACACTACCTTATCTCTCTGGACCTGCTCTCACTTATTCTTTTTCTCACTTATCCCAAACAATCTCCTATCTGCTTCTGTGGCACATAATATAAAGCTAAATTTGATTCTGCATGGAAGAGATAATACACACTATTTTGTTCTTATTCTCCCTGCTTTAAACAAACTCCATTCACCCCATGCTTAGTTTCTGTTCAGTTGCCTTATATAGTAAGTTTTTCTATGAGAATTAACATTTGCAAGGATGAAATGCTTTAAATAATGTAATAGTTTGAGTATATGAAAGGATTATTTAAAGTAATGGCAAGTCATAGTGGCCTATGTCTTTAATTCCAGCACACAAGTAGTAGGGGCAGGTGTATCTGTGAATGTGAGGACAGCCTGGTCTACAGAGTGAGTTTCATGACAGTCAGGGCTACATCATAATCTTTAAAAAACAAAGGTAATTTTATAACATTTGGGAATTACTAATAAATAAATTAATACCTTCTCTTTGACACTATGATATTCTACCCTCAGAAACACCAGAAAACTAGTAATGAGAGAGAAAGAGGACTATTAAGCATGGAAAAGTTTCAATGGGGATGAAGAGTTGGGATAATGTCAAGATCGAGGAGCTTAACAAACTAAAACTGCATAAAAAAATATAATAGAGGTGTTCCATGAAAGGCTACCATTCAAGTATGACATGGCCATTGCAAATCATGAAGATGCAGCTGCTATGGATATTATTATAAGATGGGTCCATAAACACTATATCATGAAAAATGAAAGCACCATGGGGATCTCCTCTTTCCGAGGATCATTTGACTGTTAAGTTGATGGAGGAGGGGGGGTCTATTTTATTCAATAGTGTTGCCATTAGAGGATTAGTTAAAAAGAAGAAATTCAAATGGAAATTAAGGGGGATAACAGAAGCTAATGAGAGGAGAATATAATCACAATATAGTATACATATATATGAAAAATGTCAAACTGCAGAAAAAGGGAATACTTTCAAATGATCAAGTAAAACATAGCTCTACTTCTGGACATGTTTTAGTTCCACTGCCTATTTTTGTATACCAACACATTTTATGCTTTGTTTTTAAAACTACTAAGGCAATAATTCCATATTTTTTAAAATTATTTTTCTACATTTAAAATTTTACTTGTAATTAATGTTAGGCTCAACTTATAAGTTTCTCTTTTAAATCACATTGTAACTTGTAATCTCATAGCCAGAACTCAAAAAGGCTATTTCTTGATATAATGAATTTTAAAATATTGACCTCTTACACAAAGTGTTTCTTGGTATATATTTAGTAATTTTAGGCTACTCAATATGACTATTTATATATTTTTTATTTTTATGTTTGCGTATGAACCTGTATGATTTTATGTGCACCATGTATCAACTGGTGCCTCCAGTGGTCAGAGAGAATCGGATTCTCTGGAACTGAAGTTAGAGGCAGTCTTAAGCATGACCATGTAGGTGCTGAAGAAACCAAACTTGAGTCCCCTGGGAGAGCAAAAAGCTCTCTAAACTACTGAACCATCTCTCCATCCCCAATCAATGCTATTTTACAAAAGCCTGGAAAGCATTCTTCCCTATATTTTGGGGGGATGTCTCAGCTGCTTTTTGCTATTGTCAATTTCTTTCTTTTTTTTTAAGTTTTTTTTTTAAAGTTTATTATTTATTTATTTATTTATTTGCCTTGGTGTTTGCCTGGAACTGGAACTACAGACAGTTGTTAGCTGCCATGTGGGTGCTGGGAATTGAACCCGGGTCCTCTGGAAGAGCAGACAGTGCTCTTAACCGCTGAGCCATCTCTCCAGCCCCTATTGTCAATTTCTATACATTTATTGATCTATTTTTTTACTTTGTTAATATAGTCAATTATAGCAACATAGAATCATCTTTGGCATCTTGGCTATAATTAAATGATAATAACATCATATATGATTTATAGAGAGATATGGTCAGTTTAATTTAGCATTATTACAGTTTCTCTGTTAATAAATGATGTTGAATCATTTTTATTTATAGTGTTATTCCCTTGGAGGTATGTAATCACTGTTATTAGGCTTTCCGTTTATGCTTTGAAATTATTCAAAATATGGAGATTATCTTTTTTTCACTTTGGTAGTATCCATCCATAAAACTATAAAAAAAGACCTGTAAATCAACATTTCTTCATGGAGATTGTCAATATTTCAAAATATTCTATGGCAATGGTTCTCAACTTTACTAATGCTGCAATACTTTAATAGTTTTTCTCATATTATGGTGTGGCCCCTATCTAAAATTATTTTCATTAATACTTCATAACTAAAATTTTGCCACCTTTATGAATCGTAATAGAAATATTTGATATGCAGTATATCTAATATGTGACCTCCACAAAGAGGTCATGACCAACATGTTGAGAACTTCTATTCTATGGCAACTGACTTAGATTTCCTACTTTCTCATCACAACTTTATTTAATGACTTGACATTGCTGCTTATAATGCTTACATTTCATCTGGAATGTCAAATTTTGTAGTAGAGATTTATACTTTCCTAGTAACTTAAAATAAACTTATGGTAATATCCTTTTATCCTTCACTAATTTTATTTATAGCATTTCTGAGTTTTTTCTTGACTATATTTGTCAATTTATCCTCACTTTAAACACTTTTCAATATATTTTAGTTTTCATATTCACCTTAAACTATTTCAGTTTTCACTTTATACATTTTTTCATATTGGTAAAGTTTCACATTTTTGTGCTTGTTTCATCTTTGTGTGTGTGTGTGAATTAAATTTAACTCATTTTTTTTCTTTTTTGTTTCTAGGGGTATAAACACATGCTACATTCCCATATTTCACTTATTTTTGGTGTTTGGGCTATGGTCAATGAGTTTTGATATAAAGCACATTTTATTGTGGCTTAGCATTGTCATATATGTCTGCCTTATCTCTAAAGTTATTTTTAACTGAGTCAACATGCAAATATTAATATAAGGATATTTGATGTTTCCCCAGTCTGTTTTACTGTGCTTGCAGAGAATCACAAGTATACACACCATGGATTCTTTACAGGTTAAATAGTATCTATTTTTATAACTATTTTATGTTAATTTGCACAGAATATATATTATTTGCTTCCTAGAACATTTTCCTCTCACTCATACATACAGTTTGATTATGTTGATCAAAATATTTATACCCTTACTTTTTAAATACATTCAATGTGCTAAGGATCTGTCTATTTAAACCCTAAAACTTAAAAATTTTACTGGATCATTCAAGCATATTTATTAGATGTGTAAAGGTTCGTGATTTTAAACATTGTAGCATTATTTATTAATATAAAATATCTGTGTTGTTAATGTATTTTTCACTGAATTTTCTTTCACTTAACATTGGAATTAAGATAGTTTTCTTTTATTCTATCAATCTTTTAATTAATGTGTTTTTTCATTTTACTTGCATGTTTCCTTTTTCTGCTCCAGATATGCATATTCTGCATAAGATACAAGTGTTTTCTCTCAGTTTTATTTTAGTATCATCTAGTTTGTGTTTGATCTCTTAACATTTGAGTTAATAATTAACTTTTCAGTATCTTCTGTGTCATCTTATACTTTCTTTTTAATTTTTTTTATTTAATGAACAGTTTTCCATTTATTTTACATACCAACTACAATTCCTCTCCCCACTCTGCCACTGTCTCAGGCCCATCCTTCCTCTCTCTCATCTATCCCCTTCCCCATCAACTCCTCCTCTGTCTCCATTCAGAAACTCTGCTGGGTTTGAACAAAGCATAGCACATTATGTTAGGCAGAACCGACCTCCTTCCCCTGCATTGAGGCTGGGTGAGTTAATCCAGCATGGGTAACAAGTTCCCAAAAGCCAGCTAGGCACCAGGGACAGGTCCTGCTCTCATTGCCTTAAAAATAGACCAAGCTACACAACTATCACTCACATGCATTGGGAAGTTGGTCCCCTGCAGGCTCCCTAACTGTTGGTCCAGAGTCCATTTGCTCCCAAGAGCTCAGGCCAGCTGTCTCTGTGAGTTCCTCTCAGACTCCTACAATCCCACTTCCCTTTCTTCAGCAGTACTTCTGTTTGGCCCAGTGCTTGACTGTGGATCTCTGCATCTGGATAAAGGCTTTCTGATTATAACTAGGGTAGTCACAAATGTGATTACAGAGGAAAGCCAGTTCAGGCACCCTCTCAGCTATTGCTAGGGGTCTTAGCTGGGGTCATCCTTGTAGATTCCTGGGAGTTTCCCTGGTACTAAGTTTCTCCCTGACCCCCAAATGGTCCCCCTATCAAGATATCTCTTTTATTACTCTCCCTTTCTGCCTTACCCCCAACCTGCCTCCAGTGCCTAACCTTCCCAACACTCTCTCTCTCAAGTTCCTATCATCCCATTCTCCCCACCCAGCCTCTAGTTTATCCAGGAGATCTTTTCTATTTCCCCTTCCCAGGGAAATCCATACATCCCTATTTGGGCCCTCCTTGTTATGTAGCCTTTCTGGGGCTGTGGATTGTAGGTTTTCCTATATTTTACTCCTAATATCCACTTATGAGTAAGTATATACCATGTTTGTCTTTCTGGGTCTGGTTTACCTATCTCAGAATTCTTTTCTTCTCGTTCCATTCATTTGGCTGCAAATTTCATGATGTCATTGTTTTGTGTTTTTTATTTGATTGGTTGGTTGGTTGGTTGTTTTGCTTTCCACTGAGTCATACTCCATTGTGTAAATGTTCCACATTTTCCTTATTAATTCTTTGGTTGAGGGACATCTATGTTGTTTCCAAGTTCTGGCTATTAGAAATAATGGAGCTCTGAATATAGTTGAGCAAGTGTCCTGGTGGTATGAATGTGAGTCCTTTGAGTATATGCCCAAGACTGGTATTGCTGGGTCTTGAGGTAGATTAATTTCCAATTTTCTGAAAAACTGCCAAACTGATTTCCAAAGTGGCTGTACATGTTTGTATTCCCACCAGCAATAAAAGAGTATATCTAGGTTTATCTTTTGAACTAATTTTAGTTTCTACTCTATAGATTAGTTTATTTTTGCTCTAATCAGACATAAATTGTACATTTTATCTATTTTTTTCTAATAATAGCTCCTATAAATTTTGATATATGTTCTTAAAAATATATTTGTCCTCTCCTTCACCTTGATGTATTATGTGCATTACTCTCCATGCTATATTTTGAGACAGACTCTCTGTAAGGATTCCTGGCATTCCACGTAGCTGGGCCCCTGGTAAACCCTGTGGCACTACATACAGAAGCGCCTCCCTGGACCCAGAAGCACCTCCCTAGACCCAGAAGCACCTCCTTGGACCCAGGACACATACCCGTGCATACCCCTTCACTTAAAAGCGACTGCCAGCATGCGCTCCGGTCCTTTTCTTCTCTGTCCCCTGACTTCTTTCTCGCTCCTCTGTTTCTTCACTCACCTGGGACTCTTCTCTTAAATAAACTCTAGTGTGTGGCCTTGTTAGTGTGTACTTGCTCTCACACGCAGAACTAACACTCTCTCCTGGACCTAGAGCTTAACAATTAGGCTAGACTGGCTGGCTAGAAAGCCCTCAGAATCGTCTTGTCTGTCTTTGTTGTGCTAGTATTAAAGACATGCAACACTATCCCTAGATTTTTACATCCGTCTTATGGATTCAAACCTAGGTCCTCATGTTTGTGTGGCAAACATTTGATGCACTGAGCCACCCCTAAAGCTCTTAAATCTGGATAATTTTTTAAAAGAATATTTATAGTGAGTCATATTTATATTATTACATGGTAATTAGGAAAAACTAACAATAGTATCACTAGATGACCTCTCATCCTCATTCCTTCTGTACCTGCCCTTTCCATGTAAAGAACATTCAGACATACAGTCCTGGATTGTTACTTAAATCACACTTGTTATGAATTGAAAGCTATTGCGCCCTATTCATATCTTTCTTAGTTTATAATCCTTCAATCTTACCTCCCACCCCTACTTTATTCTATATTGTTTCTCTAGCTGTCAGAGTAAAACCTTGAGTAATGACTTAAAAGAAGGTTTGGAGGTTGTAAGCTATCTAGGTATCCCATCTTCACACCAGGAAGGCAGGTTAGTAAAATATAGGCTCTAAAATTCATAGTCATTTGTCCTTATTACTGTGAAAATATGCTCCATTATCTTCTGCAAACTCTTATTGTTCTGAAGGCAATATGCCTTTTTTCCTTAGGCCGATTTTCAGGAGTTGTTTTATTTTCATTTTTAATATTTTATTTTTAATTCCTAGATTCTAAAATGCTCAGATAATGAGCCTAGTCATGAGGCTTTGTAATTCTGTTATGACTTTACTCTTGGTTGGGGTTTAATAATTTTTCTCATAGGGGTGTGTATGTGTGTCCACATGCTTTAAGCAGATAGATGGCCACAGACGTTACTTGTTTTCAAATACTGTTTATTGTCCCATTCTTTTGCACTTAGACTCACTCATGGTAGTTTTGGAAATACTAAGTTTATCCCTTATGTATTATGTTTTTTTCCTTTATATTTATCAACTCCTGAACTCTTTGACTATTGCCTGAGAAATTTTGTTATTTTAATTTACAAGACATAATGGATAGTTAGCTCATTTTTTGAGATAAGGTATAAAAAGTGCATATTTAGACTATAATGAAACTCACACTTATTTTCTTCCTTAGAAGGTGTCACTTTTCCCATCATGACAGTATTTCCATAGCTACATATTTTTTAATGGAAAGGAACTACAATTTACTGAATATATATGTATGCTAGAAAATGAAATGGATGTTTTTGTGAATTTTCCATAGATTCTTATACTTTAATAAACATAATACATAAAGGCAGTTTAATTTGTGGCTAAATTATAAGTGTTACAGAATACTCTGCATCTTCTAAAGGAATGATAAAATTTAATACTGAACCTTAAAGTTTTATTACATGGTGAAATCAACATGGAAGTTTCTTTTTTTATTTTTTCTTTTTTTTGAAAATCAATATCAAACTTTATATAAAAAAAGCAAAACATCCAGGATAGCTAAAAAAATCCGTACAATAATAAAACTTCACTTTTCTCTAAAATACATGAAACATAAAAAATAAAACCTGAAGCTCCTCAAGCCAGGTTAGGCTCAGCTACAGATGAAGAAAGCACAGGAGGTCACAGCTAATGCCCATGGATGCACTACGGCCACCACAAATTTCTGCTAAGCAACACTTCTACAGTCAAACCAGAAGTTTTTTTGTTTGTTTGTTTGTTCTTTGTATGTGTGTGTGTGTGTGTGTGTGTGTGTGTGTGTGTGTGTGTGTGTGTGTGTGTGTGTGTGT
>PVIH01013850.1:0-56461 GCA_004025045.1 Sigmodon hispidus
CCCACTGGCTTCAAGGTTGGCATTAATTACCAGCCTCCCACTGTGGTGCCTGGTGGGGACCTGGCCAAGGTCCAGAGGGCTGTGTGCATGCTGAGCAACACCACAGCCATTGCTGAGGCCTGGGCTCGGCTGGATCACAAGTTTGACCTGATGTATGCCAAGCGTGCCTTTGTGCACTGGTATGTGGGTGAGGGCATGGCCCGTGAGGATATGGCTGCCCTTGAGAAGGATTATGAGGAGGTTGGGGCAGACAGTGCTGAAGGAGATGATGAGGGTGAAGAATATTAACCATGTGCTGCAATGTTAGACGTTGTCTTGTATTGTCTCTGTGACTGTCGGTTCTAAGCTATCAATAAAGGTGTTTAAATGGGAAAAAAAAAAAAAGAAATTATTTGGACAGGGCTGGAGAGATGGCTCAGTGGTTAACAGCACTGATTGCTCTTCCAGAGGACTGGGGTTCAATTCCCAGCACCCACATGGCAGCTCACAACTGTCTGTACTTCCAGTTCCAGGGGATCCAACACCCCTCACAGATACACATGTAGGTATACACCAAGTCAAATACATAATTTTTTTAAAAAAAGAAAGAAAGAAGGAAGGAAAGAAAAAAGAAGGAAGGAAAGAAGGAAAGAAAGAGAGAAAGAAAGGAAGAAAGAAAGAAAGAAAAGGATTTGGAGCTGGGGAGATGGCTCAGTGGGTGAAGTACTTGCCAGGCAAGGATGAGTATATCACTTTGGTTCCCAGGACTCTTGTTAAAGGTCTAACATGGTACTACGTACCTGTACTCCAGTGTGGGAGGCAGAGACAGGAGAAGCCCTAGAGCTTGCTGGCCAGCCATACTAACCAAACCAGCAAACTCCGTGGTCAACAAAAGACCCTGTTCTAAAAAAACAAGGTCAAGAGCATGGATATTTGTACCCACACATACACATGTACACACAAACACATGTAAATAAACAAATCACACAGAAAGTGTGAAAGGCATGTTTATACTCTGAGAACTCTTCTCTAAGATAAAGAAACATCCAGGCTATGGACACTGGTTTAAAAAGAGTAAATAAGTGTATGTTAGAAATGTGATGTAAAGAAGACAAGTATTTACAGAACATAAGACTTTTCTGATCAACATACAAAAGCTGAATGTAATGCCCAGCGAGGTGATAGCTGCACTTTAAAATTGCAGGACCATGTTCAAAACTCAAGGTTAGTCAAATCGAGAATGCCCTGCCCTGAACAGCCACCACGTCAGCACCAGCCCTTTCAGCTAGCCCCTGGGTCCCTGATCTTGGTGGGGAAACCTCATGTCATTCGGGCCACCAAGGGTCACTCTCGTTAGGAATAAATGGCCAAAGGGTGTCCCAGATCCCAGCTAAATAACAGTCTAAAAAAAACAGTTAAAAACAACAACCACAAAGCAAACAAAACCAAAAAAAACTCTGTTTATCATGACTTTGAAGTACTTTGTGCTTAGTCTGAATTCAAGTGCAATAAAATTTCTAATATTAAGACAAGATTATCTGGAGGGTAGAGTGGTCATAAATGACATTCTGTAGGTTTTGTTAAATTGTTAAATGTTCCTTTAATGTTGGGATGTTTGATATAGAATTGCTTTGACCCGTCTTGTAAATGTGAATTGTTGCGTTTGCTGGTTTCTTTGCATTGCCTCAATTTTCCTGTAACTATTATCCTTTGTTTCAATCCAAGTAGCGCTTTACCTTCTTGCTACTTAGACAACCAAGTAATTGCAGATGGCTATCACAGCCTATCTTTGCTGTCTCTAGGCCAAGGCCAACCTGTTTAATTCCTTCAACCTGTCCTTTAAGACGGCCCCTTCCAACCACCTCAATCATCTCTCTGACTCCTCGTCTGAACCTTTTCCAAGAAAACGTCTACATCTTTCCTGGTCTCAGCCTCCCAGAACAAATGTGGTTTTCAGGTGCCATTTCGTCAGAGTCACTTCCCTACCCCGGGGTTAATCTCAAGAATTCCTCACGTCTCTTTGGTCTTTTTCTCTTTTCCTATATTCAGGGTGGGTCCAAGGTATTTCACAGCCCCAGGCAAAGTGAATCTTCTTTTTCTTTTATGCTTTGTAATTGGACTCATTTCAGAAGGGCCCACACTCCCAACCCCACCTTGATTTCTGAATTATAGATGAATTGCTAACTTCTCTGGCTGCAAGAGATCATAAATAAATACTAGGTCTTGCAGTGTTTGGAAATGGCATGCATTATGAGAGGCAGCATTGTGGAGACTGGCAACTCATTTAATTCCTGAGAGTCTCAGTGTCTTCAGTTAATTGGGAGACCATCAGCCAGAGTAGGCACCAGCGCCTGGGTCCCTATGTAAGCAAATGGAAACCCAACTCAATGTAAACAACAGAGTGGAATTCAAGCTCATCCAATCAGAAACTGTCATTAGCCTCTAACGAAAGAATTTTCATTGCAAGGACCCAAATTCAGCTCTTGCTCTCCCCCAGCTAATCAAATATTTGCTTGGTTTGCATTCACACTCGCCTTTAGAAGCCTCCTCAGCCTGGCCTTTTGGAGAGCCTCTGCTGGAACTGCCCTATTCATGAACCACTGTCTGCTCAAATAAAGCTCTTTAAATTCCCCATGCACCTTAGTTTATCTTGCATAATATAACAAAAAAGAAGTGCACATAAATAAGAAAAATACACAAAACTGGAGTTGGGAATGTGGCTCATTACTTGCTATACAATCATGACCATGACACTGGGGTCTCTAGAAACCCTTGTGAATGCCTGATGGGCTTGGAGGTATGCCTTTAATTCTGGCTGCAGAGAAGGCAGGAAATCCCTGGGGCAAGCTGGCTACCAAGACTAGTCACATTGGTGAGCTCTGGGTTTGACTGAGAGACACTGCCTTGAAGAAGGTGGGAGAGGGTCAGAAGGCAATCGTGACATCAGCTTCGGACCTCCACTTGCATGTGAACCCACATAAGTGTCCACATACATGTAAAAACACACCTATACACATGCAAACCACACACAGACATAAAATATAGAAAGAAAAACACACAAAGTTAAGCATAATTCCTAAAATATCATATAGAGGGATTTTGTTGTTACGGTCCAGTTACCATGCTTTAGGTTAGTAGAAAAACAAAATCGCAAATGCTACAAAATGATGTAGCAAAAGTTAATGTTCCATAGAAAATAAATAATACTTCTGCCTCTCTCCTCCAAAAGCCTTCCAAACCCTGAGTGATCTGTTTAAATACATACCAAGTCATTTCTAACCCTAATCTTATCAGAGAAGAGTCTGTGTAGCCTCCACCAATAGCATCCTATGGGAGTCTGGTGATAAAGTTGGAACACACATTATCAAATTCATTTTTTAAAGTTTTAATAAAAATATTTATTTTATTAAATAAATAAACAAAAAAATTATTTAAAATTGTTTATTTAAAGGTGTGTGCAGCATAGCTTAACAGACCTTCAGGTCAGTTTAATGAGCACAGTGCTGAGTACTCCCAGCCTTGTGCAGAAGCAAAAACAATTGGCTTACACATCTTTTCTAATGTTCTTTAATGTTCATATTGTTAGGATGATTAAACTCCTTATAATTTCTGGATATTCTTCCACAGGATAAAGAGAAATCTGACCTACCTCCCTACCTCCACTAACCACTTTAATGTGTTGGATTCTGGCCTAGGCTACACTCTATAATTTAATACCTTCTTCCTGGCTCTTTCCATCAGGTGCCTCGTGGTTCTTGACTAAGCCCACCTCTGCAAACTGACCTTCGTTTAAAACAGCACAACTCCAAGACTAAAAGCCTAACTTCTTGCATGCAATGACTGGCTAATGGAAGTTTAAGACCTTGGGCACCATGCACTCTGATATGCACTGGTAAGTCAATGCAACTGGAAAGGCTGAAGCAGGAAGATCACTGGGCCGCAGGTTCAAGAACAGTCTGGACAGCTTGGTAAGACCTAAGCTCTTGACTGATTTAGATTAAAGCTCTTAGAAATGAATAAAGATTTTATTGCAAGTGCACTGTAGTTCAGCTTTTACAGCAATCTTATTCTTTTCTATCCTCTATATACAGAACATACACACTCTCTCATAATCTCTTATACCTACTTCAGATTCTGCCTTCCACGGAATCCCATTAGGTACACAGAAGCACAGTTTGAAGTGGCATTTTGAACCACTATATAAATAAATGGTCTGCTGGCAGTAAAGACTCTCTCGCTGGTTATCGGGAAAGTAGAGACAGCCCCTGGCATGCTATTGAAACTGTCACCTATGGAAATATGAGCCTATGTGCCAATGGAAGTGAATGCCTGGTTTGAGGCAATGTATCTCTCATTTGAATCTATATTACAGGGATCAATGGATGCTTTGGGGAAATGATAACACACAGCTGAGAGTAGTTAATCACCAATTAAAGTATAGATGTATAATCCCAGGGCCTCCTCAAACAGCATAAAAAGAGACTTTCATCTTTAAAACCAGAGGGTAAGAACAATTTAGGAGGGATTGGACTGAAGTCTTCAGGGCAGCAGAGCACCAGAGGGATTTGTATTTTCAACTCACATTCTTTGCTTCTCAAAGTTCAGGGCCCTATTTAGAGAGTAATGGTAACCAAAACATAAGGGTGGGGAATATCAAAGTGAGTACATTCAAAACTCTTAAATGCCCATATTTTCCTGAGCTCCTGGGCCTTGCAGAAGTGGCCCCTTCCTCCAAGTTAAATGTGAATGATGCTGGAACTCAACTCTTCCCACTTCTTGGCTGCCAAAGCAATAACTAGAGTTAAGTCAAACAATACAGTCCTATTGAAGAAGCGCTGGATTATATCTTAATATTACAGAAAGTACCAGGAGAATCTGGAAGGATGCTGGATCCCAGTAACAGAAGGCTGATGGGTGCACAGCCCACATGCAAAAAAGGCTTCCGTGATGCGGTACTGTCCTAAGAGATGAAACTTACTGTGCTGATGAGCATCTAGGGATATCACCTGATGTGTGGCTATGATGGTTCTGGCATGCTGGGAGAAAGCAATTGTTCTCACTAAATAGAATAGAAATACTAGATCTGCCATGCTGGATAGCGAAAAAACATCAAAATGCTCAGAGAGTGGGCATGCTCCAGCGGAATAAGTAAATCATAATAATGGGAGGATGGATGTCTTTCTTACTCCTTTCTTGATAAGGTATATTTGCACATGGTTACTAGAATTCTACCCTTAGTTCTGACCACATTAATCCTTTCACACTCAGATACCAAACTAATTCCATTGTTTTAGATTTTTATTGTCACTCTTGATACATGTGCCTCTCTCATTCTGGTGTTTATTTAGCAGATACTTGATGAATAAACAAATGGACCCAGCAAGGTCTTTAGGATTTAGTGTCCCTATCTGTCTTCTGTGGGTCACTACCTTAGAGCAGCTGAAGCTGTGGACTTTTGCTGTCCCTACATGAAGATAAAAGGAAGGGTGTAGGCAACAGTGCTTGCACCTGAGACTTCTGAGGCCAGGTACACCCCTAGTCATTGAGATAGACTTACTGAGGAAAAAAACTTTTGCTGAATGAATACAAATAAAAATCGCAAAAACTTTTAAAACAATATTTATTTTCAAATCATAATTCAAACATTAATTATTCTATGAATTTTTACTGGATCTCTACTATGAGTTGGGTATGCTTTCAAATTCTAAATTGCTATGTATAAATACCTCATCTTTTTCATAATATGTCATAACATAATGCTGTTGGAAATTAGTACAAGAAGTATATATTTCATAATATAATGCCACAATATATTATATAATGTAATTATTCCAATATATAATGCTATTGGGATAATTACAAGAAAGTAAATAAGCCTTACAATGTTAATAATATTTGTATTTTAGGATAAAAATACATCTTTTATTTTACTTATATCCTTGGTAGTTAAGGTTATGTCTACTCAGATTGTTTAACAAAAAGCAAATAATTCAATGCCAGTTTCAAGGCAAGAGATCAGTAATGTAATAATCATCTAAGTAGTAAACATAATCTATTGTGTGGCCAGGAATAGTAGTATATTTGCCAGGGCAAACATGGTCTGTCTCCTTATCTTAGATAGGATTTCTATTGCTATGAAGAGACACCATGACCATGGCAAATTTTATAATGGAAATTTAATTGAGACTTGTTTATAGTTACAGACTTTTAGTCCATTATAATCATTTTGAGAGCATGGACACACACAGGCAGACACGGTGCTGGAGAAGAAGCTGAGAGTTCCATATCCAGATCTTCAAGTAGCAAGAAGGAAGAGAGAGTCTCTAGGCCTGGTTTGGGCTTTTGAAACCTCAAAGCCTACCCCAGTCACATACTTCTGCCAACAAGGCCAAATTATCTTTTCAAATAATGCCACTCTCTAAACAACTAAACCTATGGGACCATTCTTATCCAAATCTCACACCTCCTCCAAGTGCTCATCCTGACATCTCATCCGATTTTGAAATACTGGAAGGATAGAAACTTGATTGAGCATGGATGGCATTCTGAAGCAAAGTTGCTGAGACATAACTGGGTTTTGGTACATATATTCAGATGAGGCTCCACTGTATATTGGTGGCATTATAAGAAGAGAGAAGGACCAGACCACTCATACATCCAGACATGATCTGTGTCTCTTCCCATATGACACTTTGTACCACCTTGGACCTCTGTAATTATGAGCTAAAGAAAACCTTTTTTTGTATAAAGTATTCATTCAATCTCAGTTATTTCATTATAATTAAATAGAAATGCCACTTGACATATATGTCATATATATCATGTGATATAAATATGTCTTATATGTATATATATAATTGTTCTTATTCTTGACTTTAAAATATATTTATAATGTAATAATCTATCAGTTTTATACATCTCAAGTTCTACTATGTAAACTGACTGGCACTGAACAGTAATTTTAGAGTATAAATTCCAGGAGCTCCTCTTGAGAAACATGCAGGACAAGATGGAACATTTCTAAAACATACACAACAAGAATATTCTAAAAAGAAATAATGTTGCTCAGGAATTAATGTTAAAACACTTAACAAATGGAATTTTATAAAATAAAAAGTTCTTTATAGCAAAGGAAATAATTGACCTTGTGAAGAGATAGCACACTGAGCTTTCCTTAAGTATTAATTATAAGAACTCTCTAATTTTTTTCTTTTGTAGGTGAATAAAACCTAGAGAGCAAGCCATACAGGTATTTGAATAGTGGCAAATAGACCTTTCCTTATACCTCGTCACCTAGAGGCAAGAAATAACACCCAAGTAGCTCCCTATCTAGTATGGATCTAAATTAACTCGTGTTAGCCCAGCTGTTTGAGGACTTTATAATCATTCTAAAAAGACCAGTTTCAAGGATCACTGCAGCTGAAATGACTCCTGTTCCAGGAGGCCTCACCCAGTCACAACCATTCTAGAAAACCAACCTGCACTAGGATTAGAAGACTGCATGCAGGTTCACTAGTGAGATCATACAGGACAGCCTGGACAGTGACTTCATGCTCTGTGTTAGGAAGCAGAGCAGTAAGCTGCACATCATTTACTGTTGGCCCCACGCACATCACACAAGAAAAATGCCAGAATGAAATAAGGCATTTGAGTCAAATGCTTCTACTTACTGGGAGATGCAATGGAATCCTGTTAGTAAACACTAGATTAGAACACAGCTTTTACATTCAAAAGAACTGGATTTTTTTTTTCTATCATGCCAATGTTTTTTTAAAAAATGGGTTACAGGTCACAAACCTCATTTCTTTTCTCTTTTTTATGTCATATTTTATTTATTTATTTATTTATTTATTTATTTATTTATTTATTTATTTTTAATCCATGTATCCCCTTGTTCAGGCTCCCTTCCCCCTCCTACTTCTCCCAGTCACTCACTCTTCTCTCCACCAATTTATCTCCTCCCCAGTAAGGGAAGAAGGTCCCAAGGTCCCAAGGTGGCTTAGTTCAACATCCACTCCAGGCAGATCTGCTTTCCTCATCCCAGCATCAAGACTGAGTCAGGTGTTTCTCTGGAGGTAATGGGCTACAAGTTGCCAGTCCAGGGTGTTTCAGATCCTAACCTATTCAGTGGTTATGGTTTGAAGCTTGGACATGCTTAGCTTTTTGCTTTTTTTGTTTAAAGCCCACCAGTGAGTGAGTGCATCCCCTGCTTATCTTTCTGAGTTTGTGAGACCTCGCTCAGGAGGATATTCTCCAAATCCCTCCATTTACCTGCAACTTTTAGGATATCACTTTTTCTTACTGCTGAGTAGTACTCCATTGTGTAGATGTACCACAGTTTGTTAAACCATTCATCAGTTGAGAGACATGTAGGTTGTTTCCAGGTTCTTGCTATTATGAATAATGTTGCTATGAACATAGTTGAGCTAATGCCTTTGGAGTGCAACTATGCATTTTTAGGGTATATTCCCAGTAGTGGTATTGCTGGATCTTTGGGTAGATTGATTCCCAGTTTTCTGAGAAACCCCTATACTGCATTCCAGAGTAGCTGAACCAGCTTATACTCACACCAACCATGGAGGAGTGTTCCTCTTGCTCCGAAACCTCTCCAGCATAGGCTGTCATCTGTGTCTTTTATCTTAGACAATCTGACAGGTGTAAGGTGGTATCTCAAAGGTTGTTTTGATTTGCATTTCTCTGATGGCTAAAGATGATGAGCACTTTTTCATGTGCCTTTCAGCATTCATAATTCTTCTACTGAGAATTCCCTTTTTAGTTCTGAGCCCCATTTTTTGATTGGGTTATTCTAGGTTTGGGGCTCTAGTTTCTTGAGTTCTCTATATATTTTAGAGAGCAGTCCTCTATCACTTGTAGGGTTGGTGAAAATATTTTCCCATTCTATAGGCTGTCGTTTTGTCCTATTGACAGTGTCCTTGGCTTTACAGAAGCTTCTTAGCTTCAGGAGTTCCCACTTTATTGATTGTTGGTCTTAGTGTCTATGCCACTGGTGTTATATGTAGGAAGTGGCCTCCTGTGCCAGTTCATTGGAGGGTATTTCCCACTTTCTTTTCTATCAGGTTCAGTGTGGTTGGGTTTATGTTGAGTTCTTTGATCCACTTGGATTTGAGTTTTGTGCAGGATGATAGGCTTGGATCTATTTGCATTTTTCTGTATACTACCATAAAGCTATGTCAACACCATTTGTTAAAGATACCATCTTTTTTCCACTGAGTATTTTGGGCCTCTTTGTCAAAGATCAGGTGTTCATAGATTTTTGGGTTAATGCCCAGATCCTCAATACTATTCCATTGATCCACAAGTCTGTTTTTATGCCAGTACCAGGCTGTTTTTATTACTGTAGCTCTATAGTGTAACTTGAAGTTGGGGATGGTGATGCCTCCTGAGGTTCTTTTGTTGAGTAAAATTGTTTTCACAACTCTGGCTTTCCTGTTACTCCAAATGAAATTGAGTATTGTTCTTTCAAGGTCCAAAAAATATTGTGTTGGGATTTTGATGGGAATTGCATTGAACCTGTAGATTGCTTTTGGTAGAATTGCCATTTTTACTATGTTGATCCTACCTGTCCAGGAACATGGGAGAGCTTTCCATTTTCTGATATCCTCTTCAATTTCTTTCTTCAGTGATTTAAAATTTTTGTCAAATAGTTACAGTTACTTAATATAAATACATAAACATACTTAATGCTATTTGCAGCTATTATAAAGGGTGATGTTTCCCTTATTTCTTTTTCAGCCCTTTTATTTTTAGTGAATAGGAAGGCTGCTGATTTCTTTAATCTTGTATCCTGCTACATTGCTGAAGGTGACAAACCTCATTTCTACTTTTGTTTGGAACATAGAATCATAAATTGATTCATAAGTACTGGCAGCATAATAGGACTGACAACATATAAAGTCTGAGGAAATCCAAGTGGTTAATAAACAGACATCTCTAGAAGAAGAAGAAGAAGAAGAAGAAGAAGAAGAGTGAATGCTAGGCAAGACCACTTAGTGCACTTTAAATAATCTTGAAGCTATTTTTACTCAAGATAGGAAGGGTGGTACTTCCTTGGTGACTCAGTAGGAGGCTTAGAAACTGATGAAACTGGAAGCTGTTCAGTGATTGGTGTAAATGCAATCTTTCATTTGCATGGCATACCTATATTACACACACCTTCTCCTGGCTATGTTACCAGATGTCCTGGAGACATCTCTTGTTTCACCTACATGGATGTAGACACACACACACACACACACACACACACATATATATATATATATACATATACATATATAATGTCTTCTCCCAAATGTATTTCTTGCCTACTAACAGAAATGGGAGCAGCAGGAAAGGCCTAACATCAGAACAGCAGCAGAGAAGGTAGCACACACTTCCTTGGTGGCAGTAACATGGCAGGATGGGTGGAAAGATCATAGCCGAAAGGTACTGAAAAAGCAGAAGTAAATAGGAGGCAGTGGAAGTAGGAATGACCAAAGAGGGATAGAACTTCAATTAAGGGAAGACAGCAGTGGCAACGACTACAGAGGCCAGTGAGTGGCTGCAGGTCTCTTGCATTGGAACGACTTACAATAGCTGCTTAGCTATGAAGCCTGCAGGTCTTCACACCCATGGCTGCAAAGAGACATCAGCTGATACTGACTGCTACCTCCCCCCGAGAACTGAGGATTTGATAGCAGCTGAGTGCCTAGCTGCTGGGAATTGGATCTCAGAGCCTGAGACTGGAGTGCCCCAAAGTCTCCAGCTACTAAGACCTGGGGCTTGGAGCTGTAAAGCTATGGGTCTGACAGCCAAGTGCACAAGCCTACACTGGAACTATTCATTGCCTAAAATACCCACTGAGTAGAGCAAGAGGACCCCTGCTACCTCGCTGGTAGTTCTGCAGAGCAGCTCAAATATTGTAGCTTGCTTAACCACAAAAATAAACCAAAAGATAAGGCCAGACAGAGACACAGACAGAGTCAGACAGACAGATAACTTGAGAAAGAAGTCCCTTTCTTGTAACCCAATCTCAGATATGGCATTTCCTCACTTTTGCTACATGCTATCTATTGGAAAGAGTCTGAGGGGGGAATTCCACAGGGTGTCACACACAGAGGTGAGAATCCCTTGAAACCATATCAGAAACTACTGAACTTCATCTACAACACCTTGTACTTCAGACCCCCCGAACCCCTACACCCAGCTTTCTGTCCTTCACTTTTTTAAATTTTAATTTGTTTTATTTTTATGTGTATGTACTCTTTGCTAGCATGTATATCTGTACACTTCATGTGCAGTGCTCCAGGGGTCCACGAGAAGGTGTTGAATCCCCTAGACTGGAGTTACAGAAATGTTAAACCATTGTAATATCTAATGTTTGCAGTTTAAATTACTGTGCTTAATAGATGTATGAAACAAAAATGCCTCTAACCTATAAGCCCCACTTGTTCAAAGACAGATAACTTCCTGGAATGGTGGGGGCTGCTTTGTATGTAAGATAATAAGCATATGTTTCTGCCTCTGTAAACATTCTCAGCTGCCCCAAAGGCACAGGATATGCCTCATCACATGCAGGAGGAAGGTACTAAAGGTAAGAAGTATATCAGGGTTGCCCTAGATGGACAAAGTCGGGAAATACATAGCTTTGTGGGTTTTACCTTTATAAGCTTCTGACTAATGTCATTCGGGACCATACTCTGGGAACCCTGAGTATGGACTTGGCCGGTGTCCATTGTTCTGTATTTAATAAAGTTTACTTCAAATTTGGCTCAAAAATTGTGATATTGGTCTTGTACTCACGCAGTGGGATTAAGAGCACACTGTAAACCCCTTTCTGACCTTTGACACAGTAAGCTGGACTTTATCCTTTAGAGCCTTTGCTTCCTCATTCCTTCAAGGAAGGCTTGACCAGTGTGGTCATGTGGCTGCCTTCTTCTCACTAGTCCAGCTCCATTCAGGCATTCCTGCCTTTCCCTGAACACACCAGCTATTACCATCAGCCTCAGTGCCTTGCTGTCTCTCTTCATACCCTGACTTATTTAGAACTTGAAACCAAATCACTAGACCTATTACCCCTTTCTAGAATCAAAACAAACATCAAGGAACAAAATTCCGCTTAGAGCTGGCCACACTAATATGCAGAGAGTAGGCAGAGCTGTGAAGCATCAAGTCCGTTAAGAGGAGCCAATCGGTCACTTGTTACCACTGCTTCTATAGGACATGACATCTAGTGCCATCCTGGGCTCTGATTGGATGCTGTGCAGGAACACAGTTAGGATGTAGCTCAGTTGGTACAAGGCTTGCTAAATATAGTTTTCTATGCATATAATCAGCACTATGGACATGGAGGCAAGAGGATCAGAAATTCAATGTCACTCTCAGCTGATAGAGAGTTCAAAGCCAGTCTATACTACCGTGAGTCTATGGGCAATACAAATTGAACTTGGTCCGTTATAAAATAATAATAATAATAATAATAATAATAATAATAATAATAATAATACAATATAAAGTAGTCAGACTTGCAAATAACAAAACAGACTCAAGGGACTGTATTTATATATGTGTATATAATCCACATATATACAAATAAGTAACAATAATAAAGTTCTCCTGTCAGCTTTATTATTCAGCCTGTCAAGGCTGTCAGCTTGAGAGCGAGAGTAAGGACATAGAAGGAGTTAATGGAAGGGGGCCTGGGATAGGCTGGAGGGAGGAAAGGGGCGGAGAACGGTGATGTGATTGTATTTAACTTTAAAATCTATAATAAAAATAAAATTACCTATTCCTTTTTAAAGAAGACATGCCAGAAGATGGAGGTGTATGGCTTTAATCCCAGCACTCAGAAGGCAGAGACAGGTGGATATCCATGAGTTTGAGGCTAAATTGGTCTACAGAGTGGGTTCTAGGACAGCCAGGGCTACCTAGAGAAACCCTGTCCTGAAAGCCCCCCTGCCAAGTGAGGAGATATGAATTTGTCAGGAGTAGAGATGGATTTGACAGGGTTTATAAGAAGAGTGGGGTAAATATAATCAGAATGCATAGCATGCATGTCTGAAATTTTCAAAGAATTAATACAATTATATCTCTCGGAAAGAAAAGAAAGAGGCAAGCAGAGAGGTTTCAGTGCTTGCCTGAACTAAATGTTTGCACAAACTAAGATTAATTTATCACTAACTTTTAATTTTCCTTTCATCTTCAAAAAAATTAGTGTTCGTACATGTTTGTGTAGAAGACAGAAAAGTGTTTATCCCTAGAATAGCGGTGTTGGCCTATATGTTTCAAGTAGGAATAGTTTCAATTAAATCTCTGGTGTACGAGGTATAATAATTTCAAATTACACCTCTGAGAAGCAGACATTCCTAAAACTTAAAGCTGTGAGTGATCAAGAAGTCTGGGTGCCTGTGAGAGGAAGTTCTTTATTTTATGGCAAGTCCAAGCATGCAGCGTGTTCAGAACAGGTTCATAAAACTTGCATGGTGACTTCTTCCAGACTCAAAGGGTGCTTGGCCATAGTCTATGTACTTCTCAAACAAAGACACTGTGATCACAGCCCAACAGTGATAAGGATTTATTTTCTTTTCACCCAGGCAGTTGATTTCTAAAAAGTTCAAGTTTCATTTATTAAACTGAAGACAAGATTTAGTTAGGCAACCAAGCCTGCATTTGAGTTGCCTCCTGTAATGCTGGTAGAAGAATAAGCACATCTGCTTTGGTGAGAGCTGAATGAGGTGCTCATTGGAGCACTCCTCTCAGAGAACTAAGGCCACCACAGTCCTTACAAAACAGCCACAAAACACTCTGGCCGACCCCCAGAACTCTGTGGAATAAACAGCAAGGCCAGCTTCAGTCAGCACTTATAGTGAATCTGAAGAAAGACAGCTGACTTGGGCTGCTGTTGTCTCTACCCATCCAACCTAGGATCAGCTTCTGGGGGGGGTGCACTCCTTCAGAACACTCCAGCCTCTTCTCATCACAACTTTACTCACAAAACTGGTGTGTTTTGGGGGAAATATTTTGACAAAAAATACTTAAGAAAAATAAATGGCAGGAAAGAAGAGAGAGGAAAAGGAGTTAGGAAGAAGAGAGAGGAGAGGGAGAGAGGGAGGGAGGGAGGGAGGGAGGGAGGGAGGAAGGGAGAAAGACTCTGCATTTCAAAGGGTATTTCTCCTGGGATGAAAAAGTATCCTTTAGCTTAAAAACAAAAAAGAGGCAAGGGATTAGAGATTATGCCACGCTCTTTGATAAATAAAATATTAAACTATCAAGATTTCCTTACATTAGCTCACAAAGTTAACTAGAATGTCCAGTAACACCAGAAAAAAATAAATACCAGTAATAATACATAAGTGATAATTTAATTTAATCAACTAAATAAAAATTTGAAAATAAAAATAAAATTAACTGCAAAATTTCAAGATATAGTGTCAGGGGATTTAACCCTGCTAGGAACAAATTCATTTCTAAAACCACAGCAGTTACAGCCAGCAAATTTCTCACTTATGAAAAGTCACATAGTTCATCACAAAAAAAAAGTTGAATTAGAGAAATAAATGTAAAAGGTATTTAAGATTTTTTTAAGGTGACACCAAGTCATTGAGCAATTGTTATGTAGACAACTGAGACGTCAGGGAAAAGTCAAAAGACAGGGATCCCTTATCATTCACATTTAAAGAATCCTGGATGGGTCAGATATTTGAGCATGAGCTTGGGACATCCAGAACATTACAATGAAAACAATCTTAAATAATCCTAGAGAAGATTTTTCTAGTGTTAATACAAAGTCATAAAGTAGGATTTTAAAATTTGATACCACAACAATGAAACATTTCTATATAATTTACCAAATCCCATGAAGTCAAAATGCCAACAACAAACTGGAAATAATATTTGGATTCAATACTTCATAAGTGAAACTCAGTTGAGAGTGATGATTTACATCTATCACCCCAAATGCTGAAGGCTGAAGAAAGAGGATGATTGGAGTTCAAGGCTAGCCTGTGCTACATAGTAAATTATAGGCCATTCTGGGAATATAGAGAATTCATTTCCTTAAAAAAGAAAAGCCTAATTTTGTTACTACAAGGAGACTCTAGGCATCGATTAAAAACCCAAAGACTAATGAGGAAATGAAAGGGTGGCTTAGTCAATAAAACTTGACATTAGAAGCACAGTGTTACATACTTACAACACAGAGATGGGAGTACTGCTGGGGGTCCTCTGACCAGCTAGCCTGACATGTTTAACACGCATGCATACACACACACACACACACACACACACACACACACACACACACACACACACACCTGCTGTTTTACTTAGGGTTTCTATTGCTTCAGTTAAACACCATGACTAAAACAACTTGGGGAATAAAGAATTCGATTGACTTTATCTCATATCACTGTTCATCACTAAGGGAAGTCAGGATAAGAACTCAAATAGGGTAGGAATCTGGAGGCAGAAGCTGATGCAAGAGCCATGGAGGGGTACTGATTATGGGCTTGCTCCTCATGGCTTACTCAGTCTGATTTCCTATAGAACCTAGGACCACCAGACCAGGATGGCACCACCCACAATGGGCTGGGCCCTTCCTCATCAACCAGTAATTAAGAAAATCCTTTACAGGTGTGCCCACTGCCTGATTTTTTTTATGTAGCATTTTCTTAATTAAGATTCTCCCACAGATGACTTTAGCTTATGTCAAGTTGGTGTATATTTGTATTTGTTCGATGATATTTTGTTTGTGATCTAACAAATAAAGCTTACCTGTAGATCAGAGGGCACACACACACAAAGATCAATTAAAGAATAATTTTAAAATCTTAAATAAAAGTGAGCATTTCTCCCTCTCCTCTTATTAGTGAGACCCGGCAAGTGTAGAGACACAGACACATTTTGGTACTGATAGAAGTGTGGAAAGACCTACCACTACAGAAGACAATGGTTAACAAGTATCAAAATTTAAATGCGTATACTTTTGACCCCTATCTTCTGTCTCTAGGAATTAATCCTATGGAGGTATTTATGAATGTACAAAACAATATATATGTAATAATCCTCACTGTGGCTCTGTTTGTATTAGCAAGAGTTTGAGAATTTCCAGGAATAATACATTTTACTAAATAAGTCATGGGACATGTAAACTCTGGCAGACACTCTTGCTTGTCTTCTGTTTTTGTTAATCCTCCTCCCTAGCCCTGGAGATTATCGTGAAGGGTCTATGTCAATGATGGTCATTCTGTTTTCCTTTTAGAACTCAGTAAGATATCAGTTACTGTCTGGGGGAGGAGGAGGACTGAGAGACTGGGATATTGATGCAGGAAGAAAATTCACCTTACACTGAACACCCTTTTGAACTCTTAGTCTTATGGATGTGTATATGTGAACTATACACAGAGTTTTTAAATTGCATCATCATTTAATTGTAGTTAAAAAGCTGAAGCATAGTTTTAATTTCCACAAGTTTTTAAAGCAGTAGTAGAACTGGGGATATAGGTCAGTGGTAGTTGACAATATTCTAAGTCTTCTGTGAGTCTCAGTGAGTCCCAACCCTCCAGGACATATAATTTGCTATGTGTTTTGCTCGTTAGTTTGGATTGCCCAGTGAAGGGTACAGGATGAGCAATGAGTATGAATCAGAGAAGTTCCCATTCAGTCTCTTGTCTCTAATCTGTTCATATGGATATAGCAGAATATCTAAGACTGAATAATTTATAGAAATTTATCCCTCATTGTTCTGGAACCTAGAAGTTCAAGATCAAGGTAGCAGCAGTTTCTGGTATCTGAGGAGGGCTGTTTTCTACTTCCAAGTCACTGCTTGATGATGTATCCCCCATGGAAAAACTGTGTCCTCACACAGCAGAAGAGGAAAAAGAAATGATCCCAAAAGCCCTTTTCAGGAGCAATAACCCAGTCACAGAACAGGAAGCCTCCTGTCCTGTCACTTCCCAGAGGCCTCATCTGGTGAGTAGATTTCAATATGAATGTGAGAAAGAACACCATTTAACCACAATGTTGTCCACCACTGTATGTCAGTTTTATGATTGTAAGCAGGTATTGTAACTTCCTGAACTAGAGCTCAGCTCACTCATAGTCAAATAGGAGAATAAATCCAAGGTTCCGACACTTCTGATAGTTTAAATGATAATTTAGACCAGAGCCATGCCAGGCTTTACTGGCACTCCATTGAATATTGTTACTTCTGTGCTCATTTAATTAGAACAGATTTAAATAAATTTGCAAGTTGACCTTTAGGGAATTGATCAACATTTCATGAACTAATCAGAAATGCTACACCAGCAGCTATAAAGCTAAGACTAGACTAATTCTGGTTTTGTCAAGAGTGCTCCAGGCAGCAGTGTTACACTTTAAACTTGGCCTGAGCATTGAAATCACCTGTAAAAAATTACAATTGTTGTTTGGGATTCAACGACAGAGACTCCAATCTAGTTGTTTGGGTTAAAGTTTCATTACCTGAATGTTTTAAGATCTTTGCGTTGTTTTAATGTGTAGCTGAGGTTAGGAACCACCATCATCAACTCATCAAAGTATCTGAGTTATTGTTGGTAGAAGTTTTGAGGCATACCCACGCCATCTGTAGATTAGAAGTTTCACGTGGGCTTTATGCTCTATATTTGGAAAAAAAAGTCGTTCTGCCTTATTTGAAGTCTTCCTGAGTGTCTTGTTGAATCTCATCATTACTGTTATTTGACTGGTTATTAGTTTGCAAACTTTGATAGCAGCTGGAAGCCTGCCTCTACTGGGGACCTTTTCGTAAGATAGTCAGTCTACTGACTGAGCATCCCAACCAGACAGGGCCCATTCACTTCTCACTGCCTTGTTCTATATGGCAAATGTTTCAGGTGCTGATTTGATTCATGGGCACAGAAGTCCCTTCCTCTGGCTTCCTTTCCTCCTGTTGAACAGATCAAATAATGATGCTCACAAAGTTGTACCCAGAAGTAAGCAATCACAGAATTTTTTATTTTGCTTTCAGATATCTAGGAGAAGATTGAGCTGCAATGAAAACATAACCACGGGATTCCTGTTGGGGCAACAGCAGGATATCTGAGAGGGATCTCTGTGAGGGTCTAGTATTGATGGTGTACCAAAAGCCAGACACCTTGAACCTGACCAACAACTCATCACAATAAGCATGTGCAAGTAAAGCTGTTTAAACAAACACCACAATTCCTAATACCACTAAAATGAACAATATCTGATGGGAGGTAGGCAAGATGGAGAATGGAAGTGGGTTTTATTTGAGACTGAAGAGTATACAGCCACATTGCTACATCCATGTGTTTGTTAGATTGCAATTTGGAAAAAGCGTTTGAGGGGACCCTGATGAGGTAAGGACCCTGAATGTCCTACTTCTGAGGATGGATGGTTGTGGCAAAATCTGATAAATTTTATATAAAATGTGATAAATGAGGTTTTGATAGATATGGAAGGAAGAAGTCATTCTAAGATACAAATCTGATAGTGCCAATCTTGATCAAAACTTTTCAAATTTTTTCTATTCTTGGAATTTTTTCAGATTTCTTAACATGGTATAAGTGTCCTTTGTTCTGCCTCCACGTTCCCTCCCCATTTCATGGACTTGTTCTCTCTGCTACCTGTGTGTACCAATTTCTTCACACATAGTGTATCTAAAAAACATCTTTGTATAAGGCGTAACTGTTTGGTTCACAGCAGTACTCTGATAATGTGATCCAAGAAAGACCTCTACAACTTTGGAACTGAGTGCGGTGATGGGAAGATGAAGAAATGACAGATACACAGACAGAAAAGTTGGGATCAGGTAAACTGCATTCTGACAGAGGCATACCAACACCAACCCAGAAACTCAGCACATGTACTACATAGAGTGCTAACCAGAAGGAGGTACGTTAGCTAACGTTGGTAGGAGGTCTCTTAGGGGAGCAGTCTCAGGCTGTTGTTGTCTGGGAGGAGGAAGCTGAGGCTAATAGTTTCTTCACAGGATTTTAGCTAAAGGTCAACTGTTTATCAAAATTTGTACTTGGATCCGGGGACGACTTTAACATTCCCATGGGTCTGAGGCATTGGAGTTATTGGCATGACCGTGCTCATGTCAGTAATACACATTCAGTAAGGTGTCAGTAATACACATTCAGTAAGGATTTCACTCACTTCTCACAGAAGTGGGTAAGTTAAGAGCTATTGTAAAAGTCAGAGCAATGGCATCTGGAAAGAAAAAAGACAAGGGGACATCAAGGATGAAACAAAAGTTTATGGTCTTAGAAACAGGGTACTTTGGGAAAACAGTCTGGAAAAGAGCCAGAAAAGCAGGACAGTGTAGTTAGTCTATGTGGACCCTGAGGTGGCTGCAAGATGATCCAGGGATGCCAAGCAGCTGGCAGGATACCAGTGCTCCTCACCTGTCAGGCTATTTGCAAGGCATTTTAATATATATTATCTTACATAATTAACTAAAGCCAACTGTAGCTAGAAATAATTACTATCTAACCTAACTTTAAAGTAGACTTCATAAATTATGGTAATGCAAACCAGTTCATCTGGACAAATGAGCAATTTATCCTGGAGGAATTAAAAAGTATGTGATGAGTAGAATCACTTCATTTCCTGAGATTCCCTATAGCACAAAGCAAAGCATATTTGAATGATTTGGTGAATGGCTTTATTCCCATAGATCAGTTTTCTTTCTCCCATGTTTCACATAAGTAATTACGGAGTCCATAATTTTATACAATCCCAACAGGCCAAAGAGGGAAACAGCCCCACACTGCTACCTCCAACAGCCCTGGTCACTTCTATTGCTGTCTAAATCTCTTTTTGTAAGAACTTCATCATTTCCTGTTCTAGCAGGGAGATTTGAAAAGTCAAATCTGTTAACTATTTGCTCTTCACAGTTCCATAGTCTGTATGTTTTTGCTATGAGCCCAGGAGCAACATTCTGCACTCAAGAAACATTTCTTCCAAGCTTCCAGACTTTGAGCTGCTCATCAATAGGACTAGGCACCTTGCCTTATGGTATTTTAGAACAGTATTTATTATTCATGGATGGTCTTGCCAATGCAAAACAAAGCTCCTCCCTCCAAGGGAATAACTGATGGTTTGCTCTAAGCCAAATATGAGTGATCATGGATGGCCCAGCAACATGGATTCTGATTACCCAACTGACATGTTCCACCATGAAAACAGTTACACAAACTTTCAAAGTCACAGAACAAAAGACAATCAAGTGTCAATGCATTTACCACATGTATGAATGAGTGCAGACCACAGGTAAGTAGGTTATAGCAGGGTGAGGAAACCCTGCTGAAGGTTTCAGATGAATATCTAATGATATTCTCAGCTTTGGGAAAGAATATTACCATGCTGGCACTCCTCTGAGTTAAAACATTCCAAATGTTTTATCTGATAGTGGAAAAGATGTTAGGTTAGATACAAAAGGTAGACACTAAATGGCTATTAAGGGAAGTAAAAGTGTAGCAGATATTACTCAAATAATTTTGACTATGAATCTGTGACATTCCACTGTCAACATCACGAAGTTCATGGAGTCTTCAACATAGGTGGTGTGGCTTTGTCTAAGAACTTAACTGAACAATGGTAGATCAGTACAAAAGCACCAAGAGGACTATTTTCTTAAAGCACACTCTTATGTCCATGCCCAAGAAGTAATATATCTCACGATGAGGCTAATGAGTCTGCACTTTGAGTAGCTGTCTGGTGATATTTATGCACAGCAATGCTTGATACTTTGGATAATTCTTTATGATGTAGGAAATTTATATTTATAGTCTACCATCAGAAAAAAATACACACTGCCTTCTTAAGGAGGGATAATAGGCCAGAATAAGTGGCACATGAACAAATATTTGAATCTTTAAGAAAAAAAAAAATACCATAGGAGGAAAAAAAGAGTACATGCCTTCTATTAGAGTAAGTGCTGAAGGACCAAGTTATCACCGTCCTACACATAGCTGACATATTACTGCTGATTACAGAAAGGCAATTGAGAGAAAATATAACTAAAAGGGGGTGTTTTAATTTCTAAGAATAAAAGAAACAATTCCTAGGCTCTGTGGCTTTGTTTTAAAATTTGCTGCTGATCTTGTTTAACTGTTTCTCTTTGCAGAAGAGCTTTATCAATGATGTTTCTTTAGAGGTATGACAGGACTGATTTGCTGGTTTAAACTTTCCACAGTCCTTTGTTCAGTATTCCAATATCTGCACTAGAACATGTAGAAAAATGATACAATGTGCAAGTTTACATGCTATTATGTGCAAATTATTTATAACATAAAACAAATTTGATATATTATAAATGACTAAAACTCTTGTTTTTCAAAACAAATACTGTATTGGAAAGACTCTGGACAGACAAATATATAAAACTAGATCTTGTTGAAGTATATGATCTATACTTCTTAAATTTGAAAAAGAAGAAAAATTCCTTCTGTGAATATTTATATTTATAAATATACTTTAGGTGCTAAAAAGTTAATTTTTAAATGTGTCTTTTGTCAAGTAAGTACAAAATTTCATTATCTATCAATTAAACATAGGTAAAAAGTAACAGACAGTGATCAGAAGAGAGATACATATTATGCATGCAAGGAAAATTAAAACTTGAGATGTTGAGGGGGGTTGTTCTTTGATGTATGAAAGAGCCATTGTTGATGAGGGACAAAACCTCCCCAGTGTGGGACAGAGATTAAAAAGGAGGGAGTTGCTAGCAGATCAAGGTCAACTGAGATATATGAATAACATAAATGCTATTAATCTAGTATTGAATGAATCACAGGAGTTCAGCGGGGTATGGTTATGTGGCCGGGTTCGAGGCAGGAGTGTTTTATGTCACTTAGTATTAGATAATGAGCATATTCATCAAGAGTCCTAAATACCATCCAAACTGGCATAGAAGAAGCTGAAAGGAGCCTGAGAGAGCAAATCAAAGGACTAGATCTGAGGCTGAGAAAGGTAATAGGGATGTTCAAGCAGTGCAGTGAGTTTCGGAACTTGCAGGCATCCATACAATCTCACTCTGCAGGAAACGGCGTGAGAAAGGATTTCTTATTTGGATTGGGAGCAGCTTATTATGTCTTATGTCGCCTCCCTCATTATGTCTTCGTTTGATAGTCAGAAAAGATGCAGACAGTACTACCTTAAAAGACTGGATACTGGAAAACGTGCAGTTCTTTTCTTCTGCGATTCATTTAAAATACAAAACAAGCCGCTTCTCCTTTCTCCAGGGAAACTAACATCACCAAACAAGGCTCCTTCGCCGTTCCCAGATTCAAATCTGCCTGAACGTGTGCGATCGTTTGGGTCTACAGCTGGCACACAAAGAATGCACACTACTAATTAGTCAGACACGTATGTGTACGTGTCTATAAGACATTCTAGATTCGCAGCTTTTTAAAACACAGCGGCAAGGGATTGAAAAGGCAAAGGAAGGAACATGAGAAAAGAAAAACAAAAGAAAGGAAAACAGATACAAAAAAGAAAAGATTAGCGATGGTGACCAAAAGGAAGAAAACTAAGAGCAGAGAAAGCGGAAGTAGAAAAATAATACAAAGATTAGTTTTTTAATAGTTAAATACTTTTGCACTTACGGATTACACTTCTGTCAGCCCATTAAGGCACAGAACTTTATATAAATGCATTGAAAAAAATCATAAAAAGTGAGCTACAGAAGATTGCCACATGGATAACGACTTAATTTGAATGCAGTGGCTTCATTTCCTGAATTCCTATGGCTTGGGCCTTGTTTCAACCTCATTTACTCATTCATTTAACATCTGCCTTGTATGTTCAAAGCGCTGAAGGGTCTGTAGTGGAAAGAACAGACACAATTCCTGCCCACATAAAATTTTGTTTTAAAATTGGGTTCAGTGTCAAAGTGCTTGCCTAACATAAACAAGTCTCTAGGTTCAATCCTAACTACTGGGGGGGGGGGGAAAGGATGATGCTAATAAAGATAATGTAGATAGCCATTAACTAGAGTTCTTTAAAAATGAATGTCAGTGAAGAACTTCATAATATTATCTTAATTAGAAAAAAACTGGTGGGAATGAGTCTGACCTCAACAAAATCATTTAGCATATTTCTGCAAGAATCTAAGCAAGAGAGAAGGAAGACCCAAAATGATGTGTGTTTCATCTGCATGTACTTATGTGTGTCATATGAGGGCTTGGTGCCTTCAGAGGTCAGAATAGGGTATCTGATATCCAGAAACTGAAGTTTTGGATGGTTGTGAACCACCATGTGGATGCTGGGATTGAACCCAAGACCTCTACAAGAACAACATGTACTCTTAACCACTGAGCTATCTCTCTAGTCTGAATTTCCTTTGTCTCAACCCACGTAGTTTGTGGTGATTTGTTACATCAGCCTTCAGAGATACTGATAAAGTGGTAAAAAGAATTGATGGACCAGTTTGATTCTATTTTAAGATTAAAAGTCAACTTCTTACAAGGACATTTTCTGTAAAAATTGGCTTCTACCATGTCTTGACCCAGTTTCTAGAATTTGACAGGTCACACCCTGTACCCTAACCTCCACCCTGATAAGATGTTCTATTGAATAATTTTGACGTGTTTAGGCATGTTCCTACGTAACCAAAAATCCTTGAAAGCCCCATAACTTACAGTTGGAGGCTAATATAAACTCCATCTTCTCCTGTGTTCAATATTATTTTCTCAAACACTGTGTTAGGGAGATAGCCCTGTCTGACAGAAAATAAAACTTTCTTAATTCAATCAAAAGAACCTTGGTTAAGGTCTTTTCTCTCCTTTAGTGGGATTAATAAATCTGTACAAGAATGAGTAGCCAGACTAAAGAGTGCCTACACAGAGGATCCTGAGGAGGCTGAGGATACAACAGTTAAGATATGGCTCTGTCTTTTTCAAAGTTCTCAATAAAGGGATCAAAAAATGAAGATGGGTTCCTCAACAAATTCTCAGATGATCAAGTCTGGGAGGGACTTGGTTAACATCTAGGGTCATCTTGTTCAGTTCACATTGGGAGAAATGGAAGTGATCTGTGTTTTGGCTTTCTTTCCCATTTGCCTCAAGAGAGGTGCAGATGGTCTGTCCTGTCTCAGGCAGGAAATGTCCATCTGGCAGACACTCTGAATAATGCAGCTGGAGTCTCAACAAAGGAAGCATCTTACCCATGATACGGTAAAACATTCATTAATTTCACAGTCATTCTAGAGCACTCATGTTGTACATCACAATGGGAGAAGCAAGCAGAACGGGCTGTCCATTAGAATCATATACATAATCCTAGAGAGTCCCATTTCATTAAACTATAGGTAAAATAAATCAAATACATTTTTTATTTCTTAAGGTTAGAACTAAAGGTTTTAAACAAGACAGAAGAGAAAGCAAACAAAGTGAACTTTTCTAGTTCCTCTAACAGCATACCTAAGACTAGTGTCATAAATAGCAGACCTCTTCCCTCAGTTCTACAGGCACTGTTGGATTGGTGTGGTGAGGGCTACTCGCTGGTTTACAGATGTCCATCTTCTCTCTGTGCCTCCACATGATGGGAAGGGCACAGCATCTCCGAGGTCTCTTTTACATGGTCACTAATCCCATTAAGGGATTAGTTATTATATCACATTAATTATGAGCACTCTGCTCTCATGAGCAAGTTGCCTTCCAAAGGCCTTACCTTTTAGTGCCATCATTTTGCAGATTAAAACTCAACACATGAACTTAACATGTTCAATCCATTGCAAAACTGGAGACAATGTCTATCTGTGGTACTAAAAAAATACAGCAGGATTTCACTTTCATGCTCATAGCACCCCAGTTCTCTTCCTAGTTGTAAAGCTTCTAGTTGTGGGGGAAACAAGGACAGTAATACACAGGAACTGTTAATGGCCCTGAAGAAAGATGAAAGGAGTCACAAGCTTGAGAGTGTCAAGATCTATGAGAGAGGAGTCACCAGGCTTGGGTGATGGGCAGAAAATGATGCAAAGAAGCCAAGCAAAGCTTTTTAACATGCTCCTAAAGCAGGAGGAAAAACTAAAAACTCAGGAGTTCAAACATATCAAGGGACCAACAATGAAAAAGAAAAAAAAAAGTCAAAATCTCAGGGTGGAATAAACATAAGAAAATAAGCTCAGTGCTTCAAGCTGCTTTTCCTCTTGGGACAGTCATTGTTTCTGGGTCAGCCTAGGAATGGAGAGGCGGATCTCAGAATGTCTGCAGAGACTGGAGCACTAAACAGAGCTGTGCCACTCACACTAAATTGGAAAGTATTTTTGTTTGTTTTGTTTTTTGAGACAGGGATTTTCTGTGTAGCCCTGGCTGTCCTAAAACTCACTCTGAGATCCACCTGCCTCTGCCTCCTCAGTGCTGGGGTTAAAGGCGCGCGCGCACGCACACACACACACACACACACACTGCCAGGATGGGAGTATATTTTAAGAAACAGTTTCAAGGGTTTATTTGAGATTCCCTGCACCCTACATAAACACAAAGGCAAAAGTGAAAGCATGGGAACGTCTAAAGGCATTGACACAGCTCCAGTGGTTTGCTCTGTGAGCAAAGATAACCTTTTCTTGGATCCAAAAGCTAACTAACATTCTCTCTGAGACAAGGCCGTCCACTCAGACCTTGTATGGCTTTCCTCCATGCTGTCCTGTCTTTGGGAGTGCATCAGGCACATCTAGAGTGAGATCTAAGAGAGCAATAAAGAAACACAGAGGAAGCTGACCTGGTGAATAAACAGGCCCTAGTTTTCATATCCTCCCTCTCCCAGATGCTTCAAGGGACGTTCAGAGACCAATTTGTCATGCATGAAACGAGAAGAGAACCTGACCACAACACCACCTCACCTGGCTTTTTATGTGGCTGCTGGGGACCCGAACTCAGGTCCTCACACTTGGGCAGCAAGAACTTTACCCCTGACCTCCCCAGTCCCTTTGTGGAATTGGCCACAGTCGTGCTTTACAGGCCTGCAGTGCCCCACCCGGCCCACAGGTGCATGTCTTTACTCCTTCAGGGCTTGTTTCCATGAACCCAGGCTTTCCTCAGACCTCTGGAATCCTGAACTATTGCACACTGCTTGCAGTTATACAAGTAAGTAGTTTAGGGAAGACTTGGTGTTAAAGGTGGAAGATAAGAGAATCAGAGTCCAATCTATGAGTTCAATCTAATAGACTGGAGGAAGGAAGCAAGCGGAACCACATCAGTTCCACTTCTGTTCCTTTCCAGAGACAGCGGGGTGGGGATGGGGTGGGGAGCACAAACCTTCCCAGGATCTAAACCAGTCCAAGTTCTTAGAATTCTTCTCCTTTCACTTCCCTTTCCCTAATTTCTTCTGTGGACATCGAACTTCATTCCCTACCCTTTAGGTGTCCTGAAAGTTATCTTACCCCTAGGCCTTGCCTGGCACTTTCCCTGAGGTAATAGTATCTGGAGCTAAGCTAACATAACCGAGGCCTCAGAGGCCTTCTCCCCTGGCAGCATCAAAACCCGCAGAGTGAGCGAGTTCTAACCCCACAAGCACCTCCAGGAGGAGGCACTCATTTACTTTCTGTAAGTGGGCCGGTGGTGTGCTTGGCTTTGGGTAACAAATTTGTAAGATGTACACACTTGAAGATGAAAAACAAGAAGAGAATTTTTTTTCTCTCCTTTCCCATAATCCCTTTCAGTGATGAAGCGGTTAATGCGGGGTTCCTCCTCTTGGCTGGAGTTTTTCTGTTTTATTGGCACTGTTTTATCCCTGGAGACAATGGCAGATTGTTTCTGCTGTGCGCAGAAGGATCTTGTTCTGGCAGGCAGGCCTCCAGTCAACAAGCTCCACATCCTCTGCAAAAAACATGCATGTGCTTTGTTCCAACCTGACTTTCAAGTACCTTTCACAGACAGCCTCATCCCAGCCTGCCTTGTCAGCGCGAGCTCACACAAAACTGAAACCAAAAAGAATGCCTTAGAAGCAAACCCTGGAAAGGAGGTGGCTACTAAGATCCTTCAGCCGACATGCTTTCCACTGCATGCTCTCTTCATATCTCCTGATTAGAGAACTCTCTTTCCCTCATACCTTTACCCTGTTTAGCAGCCTTCAAACATCACATATTGGGTAATCGTAACTGCAGCAATCAGTCTCGAGCTGCTCTGCCAGCAGGTAGGGAAGACATTTAAAGCAATCCAGAACTTCCAACTTGAGCTGGAAGGTACATCTCACAGCTGAAACCATCCAACCCATGCATCCACCCATCCAGGCCATAATCCCCTCCTGGGCATCAGCTACACCATATCTCGGAAGAAAAATGTCACCCACGGTGGCCTCTGTGAGTTGCTCTCTAGAGGTCAAGAAATCAGAACTAAGAACAACTAATTACCAAAACTTCCACACACTCATAACTCATAAACACAAAAGGTTTTAGTTTATTAGATCTTAATTTTTTTTTTTTTGAAGCTGCACATGGAAGCACATGTCAGTCCTAGCACTGGGGAGGCAGAAGGGCAGCAAGTTTCAAACCATGCTGGGCTGCAAAACAAGACCTTATCTCAAAAGACAAAAACAAAACAAAACCTCCATTCTATGAAGACATAATTTAAGAAAACAGTTACGGTTAAGGGATTACCAATGATCACATAGAGGGTAAATGGTAAACTGGTTATTAAAATCCATTTTCCAGTGTGGAAAGGACAATTCTTCCATGTAGTAAAAGGCTATTGTGTCTTCAGAAGATGGCATGCAGTTCCCTAATGGTGGCTGTGCATCTTCCCTGCCTCTGTGTGTATATGTATGCATGTATCTGTGTATCTGTTAGGGGATGCATGTACACCTGTGTGTGTAAGTCAGAGATCAACAGGTGACTTTCTAAATACCTCTCTACCTTCTTTTTGAGATGGAGCCTCTCACTGACCCTGGAATTCACCCATTGGCTAGACTGCTTGACCAGTAAGTGCCAGCTTGGAGCCTGGTTTTTCTCATACCTGCCCCATCCTTGTATCTCAAAACCACATCATTTGTTTGATGTCCCAGGTCACTGGTGGAGGGGAATTTCCCTCAGAATGGGTCATGTCTTGTGACTCTTCCTTTTCTAAGTTAGATGATATTTACATGAGGTTCTAATCTGGAAGCTTTGCTTGGAGTGATTGCTACAATGAGTTGGGGTAAGTCCTTGGGGTCTCTTAAGACAGAATGAATGCATTTTGTACATGGGACATAAATCTGGAGGAACACGGATGGAATAGTGAACTTTAAATGTATTCCCATTCCAGCATCTGGTGCTATCATTGTATTAGCAGGTGATTAGGCCATGAAGGTCCCTTTCATGTGAATGAGACGAGGTGTCTTCATGAGGAGCATGGCAAAGGGAGTTGGTTGTTCCGTGTCCTTTTGCCTTCTTCCATGAGAGGGCGCTGTAGGAGGCCACCAAGCAGATTCAAGGCTAATACACTATCTTGAATTCGCTGGCCTGTGGTAGGGTATCACAGCAGCACCAATGGAACACACACTAGAACACATTGTTTTTAATAAAAACAAGAATGTGACAAAGTTCAGAAGTTCCCTTATGGGGAAGGTAGATGAAAGGGAATCCACTGGGCCTTCAGCTGCTCTCACGCCAAACGACGGGATACATCTACACGGTGATGCCCATTTCACATATGGAAGCTATAACTCTGAAAGTATTTGGGACTTAATAAAAAATGACACAGAAAAAAGGAAACAGTATGAGGTAACTAATTAGGCCTGTTGACTACTTTGAGATGCTGGAATGCTTTCAGCAAGCAGAGCTGCTGTGACTGAGGATAAGGCGTCCAGCTTCTATGGGAGACTGTGCGAGCAGATTCTGGAACAAGAGAAGTCACCACTGACTCTGACAGGGTGAGCGGCCGACTGTGAGGCTTTCTGCTTGTTTATGCAGCAGTTACGCTGCACTTACTGTCTGTAGCAGCCCAAGTGTCAGCCTAAGACTTCCTCTCGTGTCCCGGTTTTTATTTCTGCTGTTGTCCTTGGACTTCCCTGGTGACTCTTAAGTAAGGTCAAAGCATCAGCCAAACCAGGACCTAGTGTTTAGGGCATACACTTTCCTGGAAAGAGAGAAAAAAATGGTTCTATCTAATAGCTTTTCTGAGTCAATGTTCTCTTTTAAATTTTGTTTTAATCCTGTAATTGCCCTCAGAAAACTAAAATTGCCATTGAGTTCACAGCCATCCTGGGCTACATAGCAAGGTCCTGTATTTTTTTTTTTAAATAATAGTCAACTAGTTAATTTATTTAAAAACTTGGTTTTATGTTACAATATTTTTCTCTGATAAAATTATAACTGTTAACATGCTTCATAAGAATATTCTTGCAGTAAAAGTGAGAACTCTTCCTGTTATGGCTTGAATAAAAAGAGGTTCATATATTTGAATGCTTGACCCACAGAGAGTGGAACTGTTTGGGAAAGATTAGGGCATGTGGCCTTGTTGGAGAAGGTATGTATGCCACTGGGGTGGGAATCAAAAATTAAAAATCCAGCCTCATTCCAAGTGTCTCTTTCTCTCTGCTTCCTACTTGTGGATCAAGATCACCTACCGCTCTAATGCCATGCCTGCCTATGGCTTTGCCTCCCATCATGAACCGAGAGCCCCAAATTAAATGCTTTCTTTAATAAACTGCCTAGGTTGTAGCCTCTTCCCACAGAAGTAGAAAAATAACTGAGATACCTCCCTAATGTAGTTAGTAAGTCATAATGAGACTAATCTATACTTGGAAAACTTTTCCTACCAAAGTTGATAGTTAAGTTTTGATGTCTGATTAGTTATGTTATTTGAGTTAAATACATAAAACATGATATAATTTTTGACAAGGTCCTTAGACTAATAGTTACATAGCAGACTTTTAATCTCATAGTCTACTTTTATAGACTCCAAAAGTAGTTTCTATTCCTACATGAACTTCTCTCATGAGTGACAGACGACAGCTCAATTAATGCCAGTCAAGCAGAACTTCTCCAGGCAGTTCAGAAAATTTCCTTTATTCTCTTTTTCATTTTTACAAGGTAGAATCTATAACATAGAAGGATCTATACAACACCCAGGTGCTAGTATTAAAGGGCAACAGCGTCCACTGTTATCCATACATGCTGGCATTTTCTGCTTGTCCTTACTCTCACTGGTCTCTAATGCAGGACAATGATCCATCCCTATGCCCACCACTGCCTATACTTCTATCGTATTTTCCATATAAACTGGACAGTTCCTCTGGCTTAAACTTTGTATAAACCTTGGGGCTCTGCAGGCCTGATAACTCTTCCCAGACACCCCTGCACATTCTCTCTCTCTCTCTCTCTCTCTCTCTCTCTCTCTCTCTCTCTCTCTCTCCCTGTGTGTGTGTGTGTGTGTGTGTGTGTGTGTGATCATCTTAAGGACAGAGCAAGGTTTTAGATGCCTTCACTATTGCCTTGTCTAGAACCAGCCTGTACCATGGCAAAAGAGAAATGTGGAACCTCATCTCCTCCCAGAGCCCATCCAAGAAATAGCACTGAGGTTGTGGTTGAGTCCCATATTTTTCAGGTCTGTGCAAGAAGTCCTCATTCCCTTACCCCCATCCATCAACGAGGGCTGTACTTTTCCATTTTTTTTTTCTCCAGATGGTGATAACTTTAGTCTGAGTGGGTGGCCCTCTCTTTCAGTCCAGCCATCTTCCATGCCTTTGTTTACAGCATATTTTAGTATTTCAGTTTTCCAAGGTATTGATGTTTGAAACCATCTTTTTAGGCAATGCAAAATACCTTTTCCCCTCATCAGTTATTCTTGTCTTGAATCTCAAATGTCTGTTTGAGAATTTGAAGCTGAGCATTGACTTTTTGGTTACACCCTTTAATGTCAGGCTTTTGATTGCTATTTTAATGGCTGTATACTAAGAACTGTTGGTGCCACCTGTTGCCTAATTGGGGAGCAAGTGGTCAGGAACCCTGAGAAAGACCAGGAAAGGATGTGCACATTCATATTTCAGGCCATTATCTCACTGCATTAAAATACTGACATTATTTTGGTACTTTATTTTAAAATAATGTTAGCATTAAAAACAATCTTTTCCTTCTACTGTCATATCTACATGAAAAGAAACAATTACTAATGCTGTGTCAGTGAATAGCCAAGGTATTTCCAACATACCAGTTCATCTTTGCTGGGGAGGGGGTGACTTATTTTGAGAGTCCTCATTAATAATATTAATGAAAACATTTCTTAAACATATTCCTGGTGGAGTAGCTGTAGCCCAGCAGCAAGTCAAAGTAGCAATTTGACCTGGCCACCTCACCTGTGTGTGACCACATATCAGACAGAACTGCAAAGACACTCTGCACACCATCACAGCCACGGCTCTCTCCATCAAAACAGCTAGTTTGTGTACACCACAGGGAGCTGAAAATTCTGGTCATGTTAGTGGTCTATTCCAGTCTTCCACACCTGTTTTTTAAAACCAGGTGATCCAAGGTAGAGCCACATACTAGTGTAAAAAAAAAAAAAACCCAAAAAACCTGGGATGGGAAAGTGCTTATGTCTCCTTAAAGGACCTGGCGGGGGCGGGGGTGATTTCCTTTCATTTTGTGCTAAATGTCAAGGAACAGTTGTATCCTGGACCTGCTGCACTCTTTGCTCTTCGCATTCTGCCCAGTGAGGTATTTTATAAGAGGCATAAGAGGAGAGAGGCAGAGGTGGACCATGACTCACCCTCCTGTGAACCTCAGCTGGACCATCAGAGCCCCCCCCCCCCAGAGCAGACCAAGAGCCCTGATTAGAATCTCTCCTCTTTTGGCTACTGCTGAAAGCACTAATGTCGTGTTCCATCCTGTTTATAGGCCCTGATTTACCACTGCTGGACAATGGCTGCATTCACTACTTTATTTCCATGTGTAATGCTGCCATGAACATCTTTATAGAGTATTTTTTCCTTCTGTTAAATTTTTTCCATGTGATAAATTCCCATAAATGAGATTATTAAAACTCTTCCAAATGATAATTATGACAATTGTATAAAAATCAGATTTAGGATAAAACACTGTTAAAAGAGAATGCAAGTTTGCCTGAATACTAACAATAACTGTGCATGTGGTAAAGATGTGGAGAAGGATGCCAAAATGAAAATTGTACCAACAGAATGGGTTATGCTGGCTTCTTTTTTCTTTCAATGTTTATAAAGTACTGTTAAATTTTGATGAATTTTATTTTAAAAGACCACTGACATTTTCTAAGCTTAGGAGAATGTCAAGTTTCTCATTGGTGATTATTATTCATATTCTTTACAGAGCCTATAAAAAAAGAACGGCTTTCCATCAGAGCCTTGCAGCTTTAATTACACAGACTATACTTCCATTGTTCAGCCAGGCTTCAGTAATTGAGAAGTATCTACAGGACAATGACAGAAAGAAACCTTTCTGTTCCTCTGCCCTCCCCTTTCTCCTAAATACCCACACTTGGGGATTGTAATCACAACTGGCTAGGAATGTTTGCATATTTCAGTCCTCATTCAGGTTTTAATTTAATTTACATATTATATGCAAATTCCAGAGGAAAGACAAACAATAAGAAGGAAATACCATTAAAGTTTGAGTGGCTTCACTTTGGGTAGACAAGTAAGACATTGCTTTTATTTGTAAAATTATCTTTTAAAAATGTCTCAGGGACATTAGTGTATTATAATTGCTTATTAGTTTAAATCAAACATAATAGACTACAGTCCTTTTCTTCTTATTTCCAAATGTCATTATGTCATGTTACTCTTTCTTAAATAATCTTTTTGTTTGAAAATTTTATACATGTATATGTGTTTTGATCAAAACCACCCCATTCCCTTTTTTCCAACCTCCCCTCATTTTCTCACTTTTTTCTCTCACACTTTTGTGTATTTCTTAACTAAACCCACTTAGAGATGCATGAATATAGGCCATCTACTTATTTCAACATAACAAAGCCTCTAAAATTAGGTAAGAAGTTTTTGGTTTATACTTCAAAAACTCTTACAGCATATTTTCTTAAACCATGGAATGCAATCCTATTTGGTTTGAGAGTAATCGATGTGAAATGTGAAAAAAAAAAATGTCATCACTAAAGTATTTTTTCAAGTACAATGCCCAAAAATCAATTCAAAAGCAAATGTAAAATGTATCAAAAGTCTTTCTCCTGACACTTGATGGTACAGTGTGATCTCACTGCAGCCATGGTTCTAACCATCAAGGAGAGAAGAGTCCCAGGGGAAAGGTGTTTGAAGTTCTATTGGTGTGTGTGTTTGCTAGTGTGGAAGGAGTCCTGCAAACAGGTCACTCATTAAAAGTTTAGATGGTGAGTTCATGAAGGCTAATCCTGAGAACAGCAGTGAAGGCTTTACAGAGCGTCCTGGGTGGGCATCAGCACAGAGCAGAAGTCTTTCCCCTTCATAGACACATACATCTAACCATTCAATGGGTATTCAGTCATTACCCTTAAATAAAGCAAATCTGTTTTCCTCCTTCTCATGATTAAGAGAACAAAACGTGGTTGTAAAATTAAACAATTCATTCCCCATACAATTTTATAGCTATGTGACTGTTAAAGAGTGTCAGAGTTGGGGATGGGGGTGTGTATAAAATACATTATGGGGTCAGCAGGCTATTTTTTTCTCTACTTAATGATGTCATCTTTTAGTTTTTAATTTTCAAAATCCACTCAAAACACATGTGGCCCATCAGCAGCCCCATGCACTCAGGATAGAGATGCTGAAGGTTCTTGCAAAGCCTTTTTAGTGTCTGTTAACATAAATAGCTAATTGTGACATGGATATTTAGAAAATAAGAAAATTTGTCCTTGCTTTTACTAGAATGAGCTTCTTGCCTATAGGAATCTTACTAACTTTGTTACGCCAATATTTCCAGAAGAGAAATAAATATATACAAGTCTTGTTTCTACCTGGCTGCTTCAGTGTCATATCTCAGGCCTGTTGGATGCTCTGAAGGATTCTATTCCCCGCTTTCTTCCTCCTCCTATGTTTGTTTATTGTTAGCATGGTATCAGGCCTAGGGCATGGTCCTCTCAGGCTGTCTGTAAATCTCTTCAGCATCACTCTTGAGGCAGTAAGTTCAGTAACTGCTTGATTTCCTTTGCCCCCCCCCCCCCGCCCTAGTCCTCCTCCCTAATTCCCTCACTGGCTCTACTCAAAAGATTATATAGTTTGTAGGAATTGAAAGGCCAGCAGGAGACATAACTAGACCAGAGTTGCTTACAAACCTGTAAAGACTAGCCAGAAATTACCACATTACAAAACAAACATGGATGAAAAATTGTCCATTGGACAGGGTGGAAGAACAGAGAATGAGAGTAATTAAATCGCTTCTTTATTTGTGAATCTGGAAGTCAAATCACTGCCAGCAACATGGTTCATCTGCCATAAAAAGCAACAGACTGTAAATGTCACTGTGAAACAGAATGAATATTGGACACCTTAAATCCAAGTGACTATGAAAATTGTACAACTAAAAACCGTATTGTACTGGTTCAATTGGTTAAGGCACTAGAAGAGACACTGGGTAACCTTTTTTATTTATTTTTTTCCTAAATGTTACATTAACAAGACAGGTAGTGCCTGATGATCGTGTAAAAGGAAAAAAAAACAATCCTCCTATGAGGCATCAAATGTAAATCCTCCATTTGAGTCATCTATATGGAAGATGGGTCATAGGACAGCTGCTGAACCGCTCTCATGAGCTGAGCTGCCTTTCTCTCTCATCTGACATATCCATTAATAAGTAAAATAACAAAGCAGTGCTGAGTGCAAAGCCAAAATAGTAACTCTATTACTGGTCAAACTAGATCAGAGAAAATGGCTTAACTAAATAAATCCTAGAATTGTGCACCCTGATCCTTGATCCAAGCAATCCTAGAATGGGACCAACTTCCAGAACAGAGGCTGTTCTGGAGTACAGTAACACCTGTGGGGTTTTAGCTCCTTGAGGAAGAAGAGAAGAGAAAAGCATTCCAGCATTCACATTTCAGATTTACCCATCAAGTATGACTCCTCTGGCTGGGAAGGAGCTAATCAAAGTCGGAGCAGGACTAGGAGTTCCACTAATCACAACCCCTGCCCATGGAGGAAATTTAAAAAAAAAAAAAAATGGGGGAGGTAATCCCCATGCCTTTTCAGCAGCAAGATAAATCATTAAAAACAAACCAAAAATGAGTTCTTGGACACAAAAGATTATGAGGACCCAGAGATTTGAAAATATTCATGAAGGAGCACACTATTGCGGAGTAATTTCACATGCAATTTTCTTCGAATTTTCTTCTTTCATAGGCTGTAGTTCTATCTTCAAGTAAATTAAATATGTGTTAGTAAAGAAATGGTGGGAAAGGCAAGGAATAGGAAGAGAGGGCAGTAAGGGTAATGGGAAACAAAGAAAAAAAGTAAAAAGTCTCCGAAAGGTGGCTCATTGCGCAAGAATTTGCCACTCTAGCCTGTGGACCTGAGTCTAACCCCTGGACACCCCCCAGTGATGCAAAGAAAGAACTGACTCCACAAAATTGTCTTTTAATCTTCCTGCATGTGAAGGCACGTACACACTCACACACTGAAAGTGAAATTGTCTAGGCATGGTTTGCACACCTTTAAGCCCAGCACACAGAAGGTAGAAAGGCAGACAGATCTCAGTGAGTTCAGAGCCAGCCTGGTCTACATAGTGAGTTCTAGAATAGACAGCCCCAAGTAGAGAGACCCTGTCTCAAGAAGCCAAAAGAGGGAGACTGAACTAAGCATTATTGGATCAGTGGGACCATGGGACTGTCTGCAACCTGCCCAGGGAGGAGATTGTGGAGTTGTGGAGAAGAAAAAATGACCTGATGTGGCAGGAGGGGTAAGGGACCTTGAATGGGGATATACAGGGATAGAAAAAAAAAATTCAGAGGGGAAAGCTGAACACAAAGTAATTTTATGTGTAGCAAATTATTTGCATTATCATCCTTGATAAGTCATGCTTATGATTTTTATTTTCTTTATAGTTATTGTTAACTTATCAGCATTTTAAATTCAATTTACTATTTTTCTTAATACAAAATAAAGGAAAAAAAAAGAAAAAAAAAAAGAAGCCAAAAGAGAAGGGGGTGGGGATAGTTGCTGTTAGCAAGTAGTTAAAAATAATTCTAAGACATTTCCTTATAAATCTCCTTTGAATTCAACTAAGCCTTGATTGTTCTCTAAACAAATTATTATTGAGAGAACAATAATTTCAAAATTGGAAACCTTAACAGACAAAAGGAATACATCTCTGTAGGACTTCACTGCTTGTACCTTCACTTTTCTCTGAACATAAATTATCCTTGCCAGAATGAACGTTTCTGTAGGGAAACCCATGTCAGACTCAGACTAAGGAGAATGAAATAGCACACAATGAGGAAGAGAGCAAGAATAACAGAAACAAATTATGTATAAAATAAAACTTATTACTTTATAAACAAATTTAAAAAAATAAACAAGGAGGCTGGAAAGGTGGCCATGCTATTGAGAGTGATTGCTACTCCTGCAGAGGACTGGTACACCTGCTAGCTCCAGGGAAGACAGATAAAGGGGTAGGGGTGGAGAAGAGGGATACCTGATTACCACAAAAGTTCAATTGTTCTAACCTATAACTTTTTTTTTACTTCTACCTTAATATAAACATATTTTCCTGTTAATAAATCTATTAGACTCAAGAGCTTAGGGTCAGAAAGTGCTCATGTATCCATAGACCCTAGTAGCAGACTTGATTCCACCCATCTATTTTTTGAATTTACTGAGCTCCGTAGTAAGCATTAAAAAAAAAATTGAAGATATAACATAGAAGTCAATTAAAGCAAGATCTCAATAGGGTGTGGCAGAAATGACATTTGGAATGAAAGTATCAAAATTGTAAAAGCACAGAAGAGAAAGACTTCCCCCAAAGCAATGTTTTAAAATTTTTTCTAATGGGTGGGTGTATATATAAGCATGTGAGTGTTTTGTGTAGATGTGTATGAGAAAGATGAAATTTTGTACACAAGTAAAAGCTTTATTCCTTAAACACCATAAGAAAGTATACTTGACATTATTTACAAGACCTAAATTATTATCATAGTAGAGAGTAACTGACTTATCCTCCAATTTAAATATTTCCATTTTGAAGTACAGGCATTCTTGAGAATAAATTCAAAATTAACCCTTGGTCCTAGGAGAAGGCTGCAGAGGGAATTTACCTGGAATGAGAAACAACTTGTTGATGTCCTTTTCACTCCCTAACTAGGACTTCAGGGCCATCAACCATAAAGTCACATAATTCACAGTAAAATGAAGCACTGGCTAAAGGGCCCTCTGCTAAAGAGATCTGTGAGCATCCTGTCCTCCACAATTGAAGCTGCAATGCTTTGTTGCCTTCATGTAACAAAACAAAATGTCGTATAAGCAACCTTTGTTTTAATTGTTTCTAGTGAAGAAGAGGAATAAACACTAGTTCAATATGGTCCTAATCACCTTAATATCCACAAGGTCATGTAGATGTGATGCCATTATGCAAGAGCTTATTTCAACTTCTATTCTAGAATTCGGATGACAACCTAAATTTTGTGAGAAAAAAATACTTGTATTTCCACACATGAAATATATGCACATATAACTCTGCAGAATTCTTGTTTTCCAGTAAAGATTATTTGCTACTTGCCATTTTCTAAATGAAGTGGCTTCTCTCCAGATGTCATCTGAGCTTTGGGTTAGATACTTTATTTGTTGAACTTACTACTCTCTGGTAAAGCCAAGAGAAGAAACAGAGCCTTTCCATGTCCCTGAAGTGATGACTTAATTAAAGGGAACACACACAAGAGAAGGGGATGAGAGACAGGAGAGAGAGAGATGCAGGGTGTATGTGTGTGTGTGTGTGTGTGTGTGTGTGTGTGTGTGTGTCAGAAACAGAGAGGGCAAGAATGCCACACAAAGTAGCTCTTCAGAGACCTATGCACAACTTACAGTGCCTTCTTATCCTCTATAGTTACTGGCATGGTTTTGTTGGTTTTGTTGGGTGGTAGCACATGCCACAGAATGCAGACAACCTTTAAAAGTTCGTTCTCTTTTTCCATCATGTTGGTTCTGAGGTTCAAACTCAGATCATCTGGCTTAGCATCAGGCACCATTATCTTGAGACATCTTGCCAGCTCCTAGACTGGAGTTTTAAAACATAGCTTTCATTGAAATCAGGTAGATCTGTTTTTGAGAAGCAAACGACACAGCCCTTCAAAACAAAAACATGTCTAAGACAAAAGCATCAAGATAATAAAGCATGGGCTTGGAATGGAGTACAATGAGGGGTTCACCTACCTTACACATGAGGTCCTATGTTTTATTCTAATACCAACACAAAGATGGGAAAGACAGGGAGGGGGAAGAGGAAGAGAGGGGAGGGGAAGGAGGGGAGGGGAAGGGGAAGGAGGGGAAGGGAAGGGAAAAACATTTTGCATTGTTACACTGCAACAAAATAAACAAAAACACTTTCAAAAAATTGATTTTCTTGCATGTATTAATCTGTAACATATCTCCTAAAACAAAAAACAAATCAACAAAATAACTGCAAGAATTTAAATAATGCTGCAACATTCAAACCTAAATCCATACCAGAGTTGTTTCCAGTCTTGAAGTGTGATATATAAACATGACAAAGAGGTCAACATGGTGCTAATACATTTGAAATCCTACACTGGTTTTTAAAAGGATGACATTTCCATCTGTACAATTGTATTAACAAACTACATGCCAGCAAGATTCTTATATCAGCAAAGACACTATTAAAATAACAAATGGCACATTATTATCTAACAGTTGAACTTTTTATCATACATTTTATCCTTTATTTCCTCAATTCACTATATACATTTTGTAAACTTTTCTTTTTTATTATGAATAAAGCCATATTTTTTATCCATGTATCCCCTTGTTCAAACTCCCTTCCCCCCTCTCAGTCACTCACTCTTCTCCCCATCACTTTATCTCCTCCCCGGCAAGGGCAGGAGGTCCCAAGATCCCAATGTGACTTGGAATCCTCTCCTGGCAGATTTGCTTTCCTCACCCCAACATGAAGACTGAGTCAGGTGTTCCTATGGAGGGAGTGGGATCCAAGGTGCCAGTCCTTGGATTCTTCAGTTGAGGGGCATTTAGGTTGTTTCCAGGTTCTTGCTATTACAAATAATGCTGCTATGGACATAGTTGAGCTAATGCTTTTGAGGTGTGAATGTGCATCTTTAGAGTATATGCCTAAGAGTGATATTGCTGGATCTTTGGGGAGATTGATTCCCAGTTTTCTTTTTTTTTTTTTTTTAAACTTTATTTATTTGCCTTGGTGTTTGCCTGGAACTGGAACTACAGACAGTTGTTAGCTGCCATGTGGGTGCTGGGAATCGAACCCGGGTACTCCGGAAGAGCAGCCGGTACTCTTAACCACTGAGCCATCTCTCCAGCCCGATTCCCAGTTTTCTAAGAAACCACCAAAGTGCATTCCTGAGTGGTCAAACAAGCTTACACTCTCAACAACAATGAACGAGTGTTCACACTTGCTCTGCACCCTCTCCAGCATAGGCTGCCATCTATGTCTTTTATCTTAGTCAATCTGACAGATGTAAGGTGGTATCTCAAAGTTGTTTTGATTTGGATTTCTCTGATTGTTAAAGATGTTGAACACTTTCTCATGTGCCTTTCGGCCATTTGTAATTCTTCTACTGAGAATTCCCTTTTTAGTTCTGAGCCCCATTTTTTTGATTGGGTTATTCAAGGTTTTGGGCTCTAGTTTCTTGAGTTCTCTATATATTTTAGAGATCAGTCCTCTATCACTTGTAGGGTTGGTGAAAATCTTTTCCAATTCTGTAGGCTGTTGTTTTGTCCTATTGACTGTGACCTTGGTTTTACAGAAGCTTCTCAGTTTCAGAAGGCCCCACTTGATTGTTGTTTAGTGTCTGTGTTACTGGTGTTATATTTAAAAAGTGGTCACCTGTGCCAATGTGGTGGAGAGTATTTCCCACTTCCTTTTCTATCAAGTTCATTGTGGTTGGGTTTACGTTGAGTTCTTTGATTCACTTGGATTTGAGTTTTGTGCAGGGTGATAGGTTTGGATCTATATGCATTTTCTACACACTACCATCCAGTTATGCCAACACCATTTGTTAAAGATATTATCTTTTTTCCATTGGATATTTTGGGCCTCTTTGTCAAAGATCAGGTGTTCATAGGTTTTTGGGTTAATGCCTGGATCCTTAATTTGATTCCACTGATCCACAAGTCTGCTTTTATGCCAGTACCAGGCTGTTTTTATTACTGTAGCTCTATAGTGTAACTTGAAGTTGGGGATGGTGATGCCTCCTGAGGTTCTTTTGTTGAGCAAAATTGTTTTGGCAATTCTGGCTTTCCTGTTACTCCAAATGAAGTTGAGTATTGTTCTTTCAAGCTCTGTAAAATATTGTGTTGGGATTTTGATGGGAATTGCATTGAATCTGTAGATTGCTTTTGGTAGAATTGCCATTTTTACTATATTGATCCTACCTATCCAGGAACATGGGAGAGCTTTCGATTTTCTGATATCCTCTTCAATTTCTTTCTTCAGTGATTTAAAATTTTTGTCAAATAGATCTGTTACTTCTTTGGTTATAGTTAATCCAAGGTATTTAATGCTATTTGCAGCTATTATAAAGGGTGATGTTTCCCTTATTTCTTTTTCAGCCCTTTTATCTTAAGTGCATAGAAGGGCTACTGATTTCTTTGAGTTAATCTTGAATCCTGCTACATTGCTGAAGGTGTTTATCAGCTGTAGAAGTTCCCTGGTAGAATTTTGTGGGTCACTTATGTATACACTCATATCATCTGCAAATAGCGATAGCTTCACTTCTTTTCCAATTTGTATCCCCTTAAGTCTCCTTTCGTTCTCTTATTGCTTTAACTAAAATCTCGAGAACTATATTGAATAGATAAGGGGAGAGAGGACATCCTTGTCTAGTTCCTGATTTTAGTGAAATTGCTTTGAGTTTTTCTCCATTAAGCTTGATGTTGGCTGTTGGCTTCTTGTAAATCGCCTTTATTATAATTAGATATTTTGCCTGTATTCCTGACCTCTCCAGGGCTTTAATCATAAAGGAGTGTTGTATTTTGTCAAAGGCTTTTTTCAGCATCTAAGGATATGATCATGTGGTTTTGTCCCTTCAGATTGTTTATATGATGGATGACATTAACAGTTTTTCGAATGTTGAACCATCCCTGCATTTCTGGGATGATGCCTACTTGATCGTGGTGGATGATATTTTTTATATATTAACAGTTGAATTTTATCAAGAATTTTGTCTTAAAAATATGCTAATATTTCATGACTATAACTCATAAATTCAGATGAGTCAATGGCAGTTAAAAACTTTAAATTCCATTGTTTATTAAGTATTATAAACTGCAATCAAATTTAGCTTCTTTTAAAAGTAAATTACTATGCCTCATTTTCTAGCCCAAAAATGGTTGTTTAAAAAAAAAAATTACATCCTATTTTGGTTCCTGCCTTTCCCCCAAGTTTTTTTTCTCTCAAAAGTAGTGAGTTATAGTAATCAATTCTTAAAGTACCCATATATCTTGCCTCCCAGAACTTTGGAGAGAGGAAGTACTACTTAACCTGAAAAAAACCTGTAATCACAGAGGTGTTCTGAGTGGGTTATCAGACTCATTATCACCATGCTTGTGCCTCTAAAACAATAAATGCCACTTTGGGGGAAAGGAATGAGAAACCCTGACCTCTTCTCCAAGTGGACACTTTAAACTCTACTTTCCCAATTATGAGAGGAATGACAGAAAATGTGGTGTAGGTATGTGATGTGAACTATGTAGACAGCTGAGGCAGGGAGACAGCAAATTCAAGGGCAGCTCTGAGCTGCAGTTTGAGTTCAGGAACAATCCTGGGACTCTGCTCAAAATAAAAAGAGGGCTTGAGGTAGAGCTCAGAGGTAGAACGCTTTCCTACCTTTCGCAAGGTCCTAGATGAAAAAAGATTTGGAGGGAGGGGAGACAGAAGCACAAACAATACTTGAGATTATGACTTTAACAGCTAAAATTTATGAATTACTTCAAAGACATGTCTAAATTGGGATTTATCTGACAGGCTTAAAATAATTAGCTGTAGATTAGTGGGAGGGGTTTTTCTGTGAAGTAGATAGAGCCTTTCAGTTTAACTTAGTATAACAAGATTCACAGTTTAACTTTCAATTTTTAAATAGCATCTTAAAAACACATTTTGCTATAAAATAGTCAACTGCATAACTACATCTAAATGAACTATTCAACCCATAACAAGCTTTTTCAAATACAATAAAAACCACTTAAAATACTTTTACATTAACATCCAAACTCTGGTTTACATTCATTCAAAATGGTTTAGATACTACGGGTTTTGACTTTCGGTCTTTAAGGCATCATATAAATGTGGTCAAGGGTCCTTCAAAACAGAACATCTGTTTAAGCTCACAGGAAATGACAACATATGTGTGAAAATCTACATATCTGAAAAGGTATACTAAGGTTTGAAAATAACACTTTGGCAATCCTGCTCTGATGATGAGATTTATGGCTACTGTTGAACTATTATAAGTATAGAGGATTATGTAATATATACGTGAACTTACAGATTTAAGGAAGAAATCAGAATACAAATGTGATGTTTTGATGTTAGATCAAAAATAGCACATACATATGCAAAACCAAAAGATGAATACTATAAAAACTAAAGTAAATTTTTAATAAATTGATGTTTGGTAGCTGAGCTTCCTTGTAATTTAAAGTCACAGGAAGCAGACTGTGAAAACCATCATGAGTTTCTCTGTGTCACTAGTGCACACACCCACTTAGACCATGAAGCTGGGCACTCTCCTCCTGCCCCACACTGCTGCGATACTCAAGGGGAGGAGCACAGGCAGTTTAATCAACAGTGAAAATTTTATGAAGAAGAGAAATAACGAATTAGAAAAAACAGTTTAGGAGGCTCAATTAGCAAATAAAACAAAGCTGTATGTTTTATTTACCAAAAACAAAATCATAAAATACAAGGAATACAAGAGGGAATAAAACAATTTTATTTTTTCCTTAAAACTGGAAAAATGGCTCTCATCATTACATGTATCTTTTAGTCATAGTGCCTAGCAATCAATTGTGTATGTTCTTTATAGCTATATTAAAAGATATATTTTACATGTAAGCAGTAATTTTCTATTATCCTCACTACTGGTGTTCAAAAGCTAAGATATAAAAAAAAGAACCACAGGAGACAGAAAATGATTTGTAAGATGCCAAGCATTATAGCTATGAATGTAAAGCAGATTCCAGTTGGAGTAATGGCTGTACACACTCACCACAGACACACAACATCCTATATTTCAGATACATTTCCATAACATAAAAGTATGTATTTTGAGTTATCTCAATTCAGGTTATATGTTTTTACAAATTAATCTTGCAATCATTAAGCAAGGCATTATTAACTGAATAAGATTTTATTTGGTAAGCTTAACAAATTAAACATTTGAAAAAATAATCACAGTAATATGAAAAGATACTTTTATTGGCTTTTTAAAAGACAAATGCAAATGAGAATATATTTGGTAAATTAATTTTTTAAATTTCTTCAGATGTAAGTAAATATAAGATCTAATGCAATTTTTAAAGAATTGCTAAGGTGAGTAATCCTTAAATTTAAGTTTCTCATTTGAAAATCTCTAAAACTAGTTTTGCCTCTTAGCTTTTTTTTCTTTGAAGGGCATTTGGTATACTCACATTTTCTTAAAGTTCATGTGAAACCACTCTATCTTTAACAAAGTTTATTTTTACATATTTAGTTTACTTAATTTAAAATTAATAAAAAGAAATCTAGACACATTTCTAATAAGAGAATGTAAAAGGCAAATTATGCATCATTATTTACAGTTTTCCTAAATAATATCATATCCAAAAATCTGACAAATTTTTTCTAATAATCACGCTGCAAGTTTTAATAAACATCATCTATACCAAAGAGTATTTTGTGGTTGGAATTACCAGATGAATCTAAAAGCCAGAAACTAAAGCATTTGACAAGATTAATAATGTAATTTTTATTATACTAATGGTCAAGTCAGAAGCATTTACATGCCGGAAGTGTTTGTCACTCAACTCTTCCAATTACATCAAACACTGATTAACTAAGTGTGACTGGACTTTGCTGCAACAATTTTACAGGTTCTTTCAAGTATACATATCTTTTAAATAGGCACATATGCAAATGTGCAAGAAAAATGAGATACAGATAATTAAAGAACAAGCAGAAATGGCTTTTAAGCATAAACCACCCTGCCATTTCATTCTGAAGTTCCACCTGTCACTACATTTTCTTCTGCTCTCAGTAGTCTCCTGTCTTAGCAAAGCTGTAGGTTTACAGATGACGTGGACATTTCACATTGGTGTAAGAAAGGAATGTTGGGTTGATGCAGTCTAGAGACAAAGAAAGAAGTACTCTTAAAATGCATTGAGTTATACTTTAATTCTAATACAGTAAAACACATTTTACAATTGCATTTCATTTGAGTATTTGTCTTTGGATAAAGATAACCATGTGTTTTAATATTTTTCTAAAAGACAAAGCCTCTATAAAAGACCTTCATGTAGTCTACAATATTTACATTATATTTGACTCTCAAAAACTGCAAAATAATCACACTACTCAGAGAACACTGTTCAAGTTAGCAATATTTTTTTTGCCTTTTATCTTACTGTTAATATAACCAAATTCTTGATGGTGTCACTACTCACAATGATATTTTAACAATTAAAAAAAAAATTTAGCATCTTCTGGGAGTAGGGGATGATAAAGAACACTTAGCCAAATATTTTAATATCAGAAATACATTTATATAAACATTATATTTATATGTATATTCTTCAGCAAAATAATGGTATATTGTTTTTATCTTTTAATTTTTTAGTTAAAATATAAATGAATCATTTCCTCCTTCCTTTTCCTCCCTCCAATCTCTCTCACCTAAGTCCCTCTTAAAATCAAGGCCTCTTTTTCTCTGTCACTGTTACATATATAAATGCCTAAATATATAAATAGAACTTGCTCAATCCACTAGTGTTACTTGTATGTATACAATTTCAAGGCTGACTATTTGATATTCAAGACGAGTTAGAGGGTTTATCCCTGAGGAAGACTTTCTCTCAATCTCTGCACTCCTTAGCTGCTTATCTAGCTTTATCTAAGGGTGGAGCACTTATAAGTCAAATAAGCTATAAATGTAAATAATCAAATCATAGACCACAGAGTTTACTTACAAGGAGTATAATCTTCCCTTGTTGGCTACAGTGGATTGCTTTCAGGACTCCCTCCAACATCAATCTCCTCAGATGCTCAAGTATATTAGATAAAATGGTATAGTATGCACACATACCATGCATGAATCCTCTGCTAGTGTGTATCATCCCTAGTTATGTACAATATTCAAAACAATTCAATACAATATATAAATGTTCCATAAATTGTTTGAACAGTGGCAAGAGGAAAAATGTACATGTACATAATTCTTTTTCAATTATCTAAAAATCCATGGTTGGTTAAGCACATCAACACAGAACCCATACATACAAAGAGTTGAGTAAACACATAAGGTCTCTTTATCTGAAGAGACTCCTCGGCTGTTTAGTAAATAAATGCTTACTATACATACAACCTCCAGAAACTCTCTGGGTAACTATTGAGTTCTCTCTGCTCATTTCCTTTGTTCTTACTATGTGACACAAATCTGTGGTCATTCTGTTTTGGTTTGTTGTTTTCCAGCAGATATCTGCATGGACTTTGTACTACTTTTTGCAGAATGTCCATCCTTTCTATGTAAATATTGTTATAAAAATTATATTTTTCAAAGTCTTCAACTTTTGTGCAACTGGTTACTTCAAATGTGCCTGTGGCAAATCACTAAAAAGAAGTTGAGAAAGCAGGATTTAAGTTTCTCTGGGCATAGAGATGCACACCTGTAACTGCAACACTTAAAAGGATCCCAATTTTTTTTTAAACTTTTTTATTTATTTATTTGCCTTGGTATTTTCCTGGAACTGGAAACTGGAACTACAGACAGTTGTGAGCCACCATGTGGGTGTTGGGAATTGAACCCCGGTCCTCTGAAAAAGCAATCAGTGCTCTCAACCACTGAGCCATCTCTCCAGCCCCCAAAGGGTCCCAATTTTAAAGGAAGCCAGAGCTACATAGCAAAAGCCTGTCTCAAAGGGTTAACATACTTGCTTGCTCCACATGAGAAGTACTGAGTTCCATTCCAACGCCACAAAAATAAATAATATTACAATTTTTTATTTTAAAATTTAATGAAATTCAATTTAAAAAAAATCTAAGTTATCTAAAGAGGTTAGCAACTTATTCAGTTTCAATAAGCTATTAAGCATAGTACTTAGTATAAAGCACAGTAAGTACATTAAGTAAAAATAATGAGCGCACATTAAATATTTAGTATTTATCTGGAAAATATGACTATAATGTGAATAAACAAACATATTAACATTTTTACCTCTATAGTAAGAAGAAATATCTTGTTCTATGGGCGGCTGCCATACTTTCTGACATGTTCCTGACTTTTAGGTAATTAACAAATCCTCTGAAGAAAAGGAGCAGGCCTATGAAGATTGAAGTAACAGATACACTCTTAACATAAGGGGGACACATAGACAACAATAAAAACAATAAATATTTCTTCTGCTCAAGGAAATAAATCTTCAGAATTCCATTTATTCTATATTGTCTCTTAAACTACAATACTTCCATCATGATAAAATATAATAACATTTTATTGACATTTCAATTCTTTCAATTTCTTAATCCTAACTGCAACAAAACTAAAGCAAATGAAAGCTATAAAAATCCAAAGTCACAACAAAATATACATGCAATGATAAGGTTAAGTAGCAAAGTTAATTCATTTTTAAAGAAGCCCACTCCTAAAAATCTTACCTTTTGCTTTATTTTTCTTGATTTCTTTGTAGATTTCGCATTATTCATTGTGAACCCACTTTTCTCCATCTCCTCACATCTGCCCTCTGCCCTTGCAACCTCTCCCCCCAGCAAAACCATATTTAAAAGAAAAACCAAAACAAACACACAAAACAAAACTAAAAATAAACAAAATAATGAAAACTCCTGTGGAAGTTGTGGTGTTGCCTTTAGGGTTTCCTGTTGTGAAACTTTCTATGAAATGAAGGCATGAAGCCTCAATTCAATCCAGTCCCATTTGTGTCATACTCAACTCACTCCACTTGCGACACCCTCTCTGAATTCTACCCTCATTCCCTTCCAGATGCAGACCAAAAATAAAACAGTCGTTTTTTGGATTTTTAGTGTTTTTTTTTTCTTTCTCGAAATACAAAAGCACTACTGAAAAATAACAGACAAAATTTATTTGTGTGATTCCTTCTTTTGTCCGAGACGCTGCTAGTTCTTAGATAGTTTGTTCTACACTAAGCCATTCTTTTCTAAAACTCAGTGATACTAGCCTTAGCATCCTACTTGCAGTCAGCTTGCTTTAAATACATAACAGCAACATTTTTAGTGCTGATCAAAGCCTTCACATTCCTGTAAGTAAATCCTGGAACTGGGATTGTTATCTGCATCCCACCCATAGTTATCTTCCTCCAACTTCACTCCTCTCTTAACAATAAACATGTAAGCAAATACGCTCATTAGTATGTTTAATAGAATTAACAGGGTTTCCCCCTACACTTTAGGTAAAACACTCAATACAGAGCAAACAATTCAAGAAGCTAGGATGTAATTAGCAATATATGAACCCACCTTACCCATTATATAAATAAAATTCCCAACACAGTTACAACATTAAAATAATTTCACTGTAATATTAGAGTAAGAATTTAGTGACCTTAACTGGCCATCCATAATTTGTTTTCCAAAATAATCCTAAAGGTCCAATAGTATGCCTAAAATCCTGAAGAGAAGACTGCCACCTACTGTAATCTAAAAGAATTAAATTATGAATTGTCAGTCAAGACATTTAAAATATAGGCCAAAAATATAATATGATGTTAAAATTAACTTAATTACCACATATAATTGAAAACCCATACATTTCATCAACATAATAAAAAACATTCTTTACAAAAAGACAACTAAACAAAAGTGCTATGATCACTGGGCATGAAGCCTTTCCATGCACTGGCAGATTAATGATTAATAACAGGCACATTTCTAAAGCACAAACAATGTTTCAATGATCCAAAAATAAGAAGGCATTAACTGCTCAAATCCTCCTACTCACATAAAATTAAAATTATGCATGTGTGTTTCCTAAGATAATTACTAAAGATAAATAATATTTTAATTAGGTCACCCAGCCACTCTCTCCTTCCCCCATCTAGGAGGCAGTGGCACCACAGAGAACTGGGGGCTGAGAAGAGAAAGTGCAAGCATTTCACTCCCAAGACCTTATCTCTGCACCACTGATCGGTACTTTATGATTTTAGAAATACCAGTAAACTGACTATTAAATTAATATTATTTAGGTACACTACAATAAGAATAAACTTACCAAGTACAAGAAATATCCACCAAAGCCAATATTGTCCATTGAAATAGCCAGTAAAATAGTCAGAAAACTATGGAGTAAACATATTAGCCATATTTGTATTATTAAATTTGAACATTCAGATTATTCTAAGTTTCAGAATTATTTATTTCAATCTTTAACACTTAAAAACAGCACATCAAAACAGCATGAAAGGAAAGCACAGGAATAATACTTAATGATACACATATATATTTGGAAACAACTTTCTTATGTAATTGCAAACTTATAAAAAATACTTTATAAACAAAAACTCCAAACTGCTTATAAAAGAATAAATGCCTAAATGCTATATATTTTAAACTTAAAAATAAACTTTTTTTCACTGAAAAGTCTGTTGCTTAAACTCTCAAAGCTACAACTACCATCCCACATACGCCACAGCAACCTGCTGCTTTGGATATTAGCACAAAAGCGACATTAGTTTAATCTTATTGGACAGGGATGTTGTGTTGACCTCTACAAAGAAGTGCTCTGACCTTCTGTACACCCCCTACTGCCAAAATACTAGGCACATAAAGGCCCCCAACTCATTAGAGACTTTTCATTTTCAAACTAGATGCCTGGCATTCAGCTCCCAACAATGAATTGAGAATACCTAAATCAACCCTGAAGTGGCATTTCAACCTGGCTATCACTGGCCCCGTTAGTCTTCTATTCTTTGTGAGGTGAGAAGTTAACAGGCAGCTGGGAGGCGTTGCCTCACAGCACTGGACACAGGTATCTTTTCCTAAACAGACATTGCACTTCATGGGATTTAAAAGGCTTATCAATCCAATGTTCTTAATCTATTATTGAATAATTCTTCCCTACATACATAGCTTATGTATCTTAAATTATTTATATTATGTATGTTAAATTACCTCAAAATAATTATTCTTTTAAATATTTCAGATAATCTATTCTAAATAAGCTTAAAATTTGTGTTATTTCTCACTACTGGTCTCCAAATTGAACCAAACTTACCTAAAAAATAATTTTGTTAGTTGAAAATTGATGTTTGAATCTGAAATTAATTAAAAGTATTTCCACCTATTTGTTGGTAATTTCTAAAAAAAAAAAAAATCTTAAAAGTCTACAACTTTGGTAATAAAAATACAAATTTTACATGGTGTTATAACTTGGGAAGCATATAAATGGAGTTATCAAACCTTTTTTTAAACTTCTGAAGTACTTTAATTAATACCTATTTATCTAAATTCTAAGCTTAGAGTTTTAGAAATTCCAAAGATATAGAATGTTAAAGTCCTTTGAATGTGCTAAAACTGAAAGTGCCCCACACTCCCATACTTACACATTGTGTTGTATATACACAATGAGAAAAGAATTTGACAATTGAAAATTATTTTAATCAAGAAAAAAAACGTTTCATAAGAGTTTTAGAAGCTGTACAAAATAAGAAGGCAAAGAATCAAAACAATATATTTTCAACTCTCTGCATATGATACCCAATAAGTGACACCCAGAGACTCCCATGAGGGGATGGGGCTCTAATACCGTCAAGGCTATACACAATGGGCTGACTTCCTTCTTGTATATCACAATGACCCCATTAGATTATCAACTTTAGAAAAATGGAAAAATTAGATTTTGGATAGTTTTCTATGTTCTATGATTTAAATGAGAAATTCCATTTGAATAACAAGTTTTATTGGCAATACAGCATAAGTCTGGACATACTTAATGCCAACTCTTTTAAGTTCCTCTACCAAAAAAACCTGCAAGGGCAGGACTGTAACTTTGTCTTTGTGTGTTTTACAACATCTAGTAGTTTTAAGCTCCTTGTAGAAACTCACTGGACATCTTTTAAAGTAAAATTAAAACAAAAAACTACCAGATGACAGTTCTCACAGTGGGTCAAACTTTAATCATTTTATAAGAAACTAGTACATAGATCCAACTAGGAATCAGCAGGATAACATTTAAACCTATAACCTGATAATATACTAGAACTAAAATAACCAAAAACCCTGTAAAAGCTATAAAACAAATTAAAAAATAATATATTCTTTTAGAGTATTAATATTTGTAACAAACAGATGGATTATAAAGTATTTGGAGCATATAAAGAAATAAACATTTCAAACTCATGACTCTACTAAAAAGTTTAGAAAGATTTAGTTCTTTCAATGAGAAAGCAATGTTTAAGTAAATACTATTTATACAATTTACATACTTACTTAGTAATTGGCTAACCTCTCAAACTCTGTTTATAGCTGTCAAAACACAGTCCAAGAATGGAGTCATGGGAGGGGAATTCTGAGTGCTTATGAGACAAAAGTCTTATTACCTCAGTTTTTTCAAAAACACAGAATTGTTCTTGGAATGTGCTTTTGTGCCCCACCTAGGTGTCTGAGGCTCTAAATTGCATTAGACTTTAATCTGCCTCATTCTTAGGCTCCACTCTCCCAGGGTCCACTGTCTTTAGAGAGGTGAACAGATAGTTTCTCAGCAGACTAGACACAACAATGAATAAAGCTACCCATGGATGACCACCTTTCTAGGTCTACCCTTTAGAAACCCCAAGGAGAGAATGCATAAATGGCTCATCAGGTAAAGACTCTTGACACCAAGTCTAACAACTTGAGTCTGCACCCTCAACTCACATGGTGAAAGGAAAGAACAGACTCTTACAATGTTCTCTTCTCTTCTCTCCTCTCCTCTTTCTTCTCTCTCCTCTCCTCTCTCGTCTCTCTCCTCTCCTCTCTTCTCTCTCCTCTCCTCTCTCTTCTCTCCCCTCCCCTCCCCTCCCCTCCCCTTCCCTCCCCTCTCCTCTCCTGTCCTCTCCTCTCCTCTCCTCTCCTGTCCTCTCTCTTCTCTCTCCCTCTCTAAATAACAGGTAACAAAGCCAGAAAGAAACATTTGTGAAAATCAGCCAAAGGTAAGAAACAAGCTGATTGTGCCTGACAGCAAAAACACGCACACAACTTATAGAGAAAACTATCTCCTGACCACAGACACTGTTGAGTCACAGTGAGAAAAGAACATGGTGCTGCTCCAGTCATCTCGGGTAAGAGAAAATTAGGAATGGCTCAGAAAGAACACATGGATCAAGAGATGAGGGTCTAGTCTAGTACCCTTTCCTCCTCCTTTCTCTTTGTCTGTTTTTAATTTTGAGATAGGGTATTACGCTACAGCCTAAGCTGGCCTCAAACTCTTCTTCCTCAGTCTCCCAAGTATGCTCTGTGGGTGTCTACCATATACTCTGCAAGAGAGACTTCTGACAGCTTTAAGAAAGCATTTAGTAACTATTTGATACAAGATTTTCCAATATTCATCTTTTCTTGTTGTAAGTGTTTCTAAATGTCAAAGTTCTCAGTCAGATTTGAATTTACTTTTAAAAAGTCACTGGTAACCTCTACATTATTCTTAGTGACCCTGATATCTTTTAACTAAGAACAAAAGGGCATAGTAAAAAAAAAAAAAAAAAAAAAAAAAAAAAAAAAACTACCTTGGATGATATTTAAATTCATAATAACTTATTAAACAGAAATCTTGGGTGGTTTTTTTTTTTTATTTAAGGCAAACTTGTACTATATCACAAGAACAAAAAGCATGATTTGCTCAAAATATGTATTTTGTATTTCTGTATACTATATGTTCAAAACATATATACATTACTTCTGTATACTATAGGTAACTAGGCAAGGTCTTTTGCTTTCTATCGTCAGAAGTAATCCCATGAGGTAGTTTTTATCAACTTTTTATGATGAAACCAAGTAAATGTTGAGCACATTTAAACAACTTAAGGTGAAGACACAGATACCAAAGGTGGAAGCATTTTCTTATTTGAAATTAACAATATTTCTTGTATAGTTATGGCACATATAAGTCTACCAAATCCTCATGGTTACAGAATGCCAAGTAAGAAATGTCAGTCTTTACTGGGTGGAACAGCAAACACTATGATGAACCACACACATTTAGATAGAAATTGTCGAGATGCTTACCCTGACAATAAGGATCCATTTGATCAGAGAAAGGCCAAACCCACAGATAGCACCATACCTTCCAGCGATGGTATTGGTGATACAGAAGGATAAACAGAATCCAAGCCAGTTGAAAATGAAGGCCACTAAAATAATGGAAACATGCTTTTTAAAGGTCATAATTTCTACACAAATTAACAGAACATAGTAATAGTAAAACTGCATTACTCAAATGAGCCAGCAGTTTAACTCTACCCCCTGAGCTGTCCTTAGAGACTGCTACAGCTTGCTGTTTGCAGAGCTATCCATTACAATAAGCAAACTGGTAAACATGGCTTCTTCCTATAGAAGAAGGAATTCTTCCTAAATTAAAACCATAATTAGACCATAGGTGATGATAAAATAAAAGCCCTCATCTATCTGATGATAGATGATAGTAGCTGATGGAACTGAAAAAGGTACAATAATCACTTTGGAAGGCAGACTGGAATTTCCCTATGTCAGTTAGGGTTACTATTGCTGTGATAAAGCATCATGTATGACCAACGCAACTTGGGGAGAAAAAGGTTTATTTGGCTTACATTTCCATTTAATTGTTCATCATCAAAGTCAGGACAGAAACTCAAACAGAGAAGGAACCTGGAGGCAGAAGCTAAAGCAGAGGCCATGGAGAGGTGCTGCTTACTGGCTTGCTCCTCAAGGCTTGATCTGCCTCCTTATAGAATCCAGGATCTCCAGTCTAGCAGTGGCACCATGCACCAGGGGCTGGGCTCTCCCACATCAATCAAGAATTAAGAAAATGTTTTCCAGGTTCATCTTATCAAGGCATTTTCTTTATTGAACTTCCTGTCTCTCAAAAGACTTTAGCTTGTGTCAAATTGGTATATAACTATCTAGCAAACCCTAAAAGTCACATTTACATTTCAAAATAGTCTTCTGGTTCTGCTTTTTTGATAAATGGCAAGTTATAAAATCACTAATTTTTCTTTATGTTTTCCTAAAGTCTAAAATAAGAATGATCTGGGTAATTAACGATAATATCTCAACTGGATACAAAGATTCTGACACATGATACAAATTGCTAAATCTTAGAGAAAGTTTTCAAAATATCATCTACCACATTTTAAAGTACTAGCATTCAGTCATTTCCAATCTGGTCAATTAGCTATTAGATCAAATATTAATTTCTAGTGTTGAATTAACTAACAAGCCACTCTATTTTACTCTATTCTCTTAAAAACTTTTAAGAGGCACTTTATAATAATAACTGAATATGAGATTATTTCTTATATTCTTACTAAACTTTATCCAGAGTAACACAGATATTGCATAATTCTTCCCTTTTATTTTCTATTCATGAAAATGTAATTAAATCAATAAATTTAACTGTAAATTTTTTATAAAGTTACATAAGAAGAAAAAAATGAATGTTGCAAGTAGAAAAGAATTAAATATATAAAAAGTTATTGAAGCTCTTATATTTGCTGTGATTTTGTTTGCAAAAATATTACCTGAATTTATTTCCAGACTACCAGTTTAAGCAGGGACTAGAAAACAAGTTGCAATTTCAAGAACAGCCACTAGATGGTAGTAATTACAAATAAATCTATGTGTATCAAAGCAGGCTCTGTGCATACCAGAATAAAATACAATTTTAATCTTATATAAAATATTTGTAAAAAGAGAGAGCATTAAAACAATTAACCTGAAGAAATACAGTTTCATATAATTTTACTAAAATTCAGAAATTTTGTATTAAATCTGGGGATATATACTTATATAAAACAATATATTGTCACTGACCAAAAATAATCTGTTACCATGCATTTACAACATTGTTAAGTATTTCAAATCTAAGACATTTATTGGGGTTAGAAGAAACAATATATACAATGAAAGGAGGTGGAGGCAGAGATCCATGGCTGAGCACTGGGCCAAGCTCCCCTTAACAGCTGGAGAGTGGGGGGAGAAGAGTCTGTATGAGCAAGGGGATAGGGAGAATGAGGAGGAGTCCCACAGAGATGGTTGCCTGGAGCTCTGGAGAGCACACTGAATCAATAACAGTCCCTAGGGAACAATAGAACAAAGAGCTAGGCCCTCTAAGGGTAGGCGACTGTTGATTAGCATGGGCAGTATGTAGAGCCTCAAGGGAGGGATCAGACTGTGTTCCTCTAAATGGACTGGCACCTCAGAGCCCATTCCCTGCAGAGGAGCACCTAACCCAGCCTTGACGTTGGGATGAGAAAATCAGACCTGCCTGAAATGGATGTGCCAGGCTGAGCGGATCTACCTTGGGACTTCCTACCCCTTTTGGGGAGGAAATGGGGGGAGGGAGGATGGGGTGGGAAGAGGCTGAAGGTAGACTGGGAGGGATTGGGAATAGGGAAGAATGAGTGAGCAGGGGGATACATGAAAAAAAAAGACCTTTTTTTTAATAATAAAAAAATACTAATTCAAAAAAAAGGAAGAAACAATATATGTAAGTTCAGAGTCAAATACTTAAATGACATAAATGGCATGCTTTCATTTCTAAGGAGGCTGCTACTTATACTACAATAGTATATTCATAATCTTTTCTAATTGATATTCTTCCTTTTGGGCCGTGTGTGTGTGTGTGTGTGTGTGTGTGTGTGTGTGTGTAGATGTGTGCATATATTCATTTGCATGTCTGTGAGTCCATGGGCAGGCATCTCCCTCAGTTGCTCCCCTCTTTACTTATGGAGGCTAATGGAAGCAGGGTCTCTCATCTGAACCCAGAGATTCTACTCAGCTAGACTGGCTACTCAGCTTGCTCCAAGGATTAGTTTCTTCCTCCCAAGTGCTGAAATTACAGGCAGCTGCCACACCTGCTCAGCATGGGTTTATAGGATCCAAATTCTGGTCTTTAGGTGTGCACAGCAAGGGTTTTACCCACTGAGACTTCTCCACTGCCCCAAGATTTCTTAACAGACATAACAGTGGAAGGATTGAATGTTTAAGATATGCTCTATGTAAACAAAATGTGTGGGGATTTGATACTCTATATATACAAGCTTGCTAGCTGCATAGAGATCAAAGATTAAAACCTCAGGCTCACTGGACTAGTGGTACGACAGAGCAGTGATTAGTTGTCTATAGCCAATAAATCCACTCCTCTTTGCTGTATCTACCATACACAACTGAAAATTACAGCAAAACCAATTTAGGATTTAAATACTACACATACTGGATAGCAATGTAAATATAATTAAGTGAATCTGAAAAAAGTTATCTCTCCTCTTCTTCTTACTCATTTATTGTGCTTGATAGATAAAATAAAGAGAAGCAAAAAACCTTCTCAAACTTGGGAAAAGGATTAAGCCTTTTTAACTACTCAAAAGTAGTTCAATACATGAAGAATAATTATTTTTGAAGTTAAGTGTATCATTTTACATAAGTAAACTATTTTTATCTCTAGAACAAACATTACATAATCTAATAAGTTTTTACTGAACATTAGATATTTACTATTGGTTTTAGCCACATAAGCAATTTGTTCTAAGCCTTAATATTTATCAACAAATTTAGTATATACTAATCCCTGTGTTAGAAAATAGCAAACACTATGACAGTTTTTCCTAACAGTTTAAATTTAATTTGTAAGTCAAATAATTAACAATTTTGTATGGTGTTAAAAATATTCAGAATTTTAGTCTTCTAACTATTCCCCAGAATAAGATTTATATATCCATGCCTTTGTGGCACTGTTCTGGATTTCTAGAAGATTTATATATCCATGCCTTTGTGGCACTGTTCTGGATTTCTAGAAGATTTATATATCCATGCCTTTGTGGCACTGTTCTGGATTTCTAGAAGATTTATATATCCATGCCTTTGTGGCACTGTTCTGGATTTCTAGAAGATTTATATACCCATGCCTTTGTGGCACTGTTCTGGATTTCTAGAAGATTTATATATCCATGCCTTTGTGGC
>PVIH01013851.1:0-15774 GCA_004025045.1 Sigmodon hispidus
AAAAAAAAAAAAAAAAAAAAAAAAAAAAAAAAAAAAAAAGATGAGGAAATCTGACCTGCCTGGAGTGGATGCTGAGCTGATTCACTTTGGGGCTTCTTGCCCTTTGTGAGGAGGGGAGGGGCAATGGGGAGGTTGAAGGCTGAAGGCAGACAGGGAGGAATTGGGAGAGGGGAGGGAGAGCAAGGGGATATATGGGGAAAAAGGACTTTATTTTATATATATATGTATATATGTATGTATATATATATATATATATAATGGAGCTTTTTCACATCCTTACTCATGTGTCCCTTTGTCAATCTTGATAGTATTTCTGATCTTTACTACTACTTTGCTTTTAACACAGTGCCTTCAATGCTGTTTGAATTGTGTGAAGTTATATTGCACTCTAAAATAAAAAGCTAACAACCTAGAAAGACCAGGCCCAGCCCCTGACCACTCTTAACAATTATAGCTAAATGGCTGCAATGCTTCCTTCCTTTTGATAGAAAGCACTGCTTACTTCATTTTCTTCCTTCCTTCCCTTTGGTTCATTTTAGCTATAGAACTGTTGAGGGGCTTAATCTAAATATTGCCTGAAATATAAAGATTCACAAAGCCATTCCTCCATGAATCATAAAGAGCAAGATGTATTGTCCAAGCTTATTGAGTCTCTGGCTAAATTGAACAATTTATTTCTTGCCTTCCCTGACTGTCAGACTAAAGAGGGTATTCGTTTCCTCAGAAGAACCTTGAGCAAGTTGTCTTTGAAGCCATATCCTAAAGGATTCTCCAGTCATCCTTCAATATCCTCCATATGTGGTCATCATGATACTAAATTAAAGTCCCTTTTGTAAAATGCTATGGTTTGTGCAGAGAACCTACACCTATATTCATAAGTACATTAAATCATCTCTGAACCAATTATAATTAGTTACTTAGCAGAATCTAAACAGTCTTACATGTCTTACAGTACAGGTGCAATTTTTAAATATTTCCCATCTGAAGTTGGTTGGCTCCACAAATATAGACTCTAGTTTCACAACTACACATTACAAATTTTTAAAATGAACAGGTAAACTGGAAATGAATATATATACACTAAAGGGTTTACACTAATTTGAGCTATGAAGAGCAGAAAGGCATCGTACTTTTTTAAAACTAAAATTCCAGACCTCAAAGCAATCTCAGTGATATTGTATATGTATGAGTAACCAGGAAGAGGATGAAGACAGTGGGTGAGGTTGGCTTGTGGGTTTATCTGTGTACACACATAGCTTTATGACTTTAGGACATGCTTTCTGTTATTTGGTGAATCTGTTTTCTTCATTGTTTTATTTCTTTAGTGTGCCTATTTGAGAGGGCATACATATGATTTAAACCTCATATCACTCCCAGAAGTTGTATACCTTGCTTTTTTGAGTCAGGATCTCTCATTGGCTTGAGGTTCATCAATTAAGCTAGTCTGGCTGAGCAGTAAACCCCATTGACTCACTTGTCTCCAAGCATCAGGATTTCAAGCACTCACAACAATGGCTAGCTTTTACCTAAATTCTAGGGATGAAACTCAGATTCTCATGCTTACTCAGTACCAATCATAATGGTAAATGTTATCAAATTAAAAAAATCTAGAATCACCTAGGAGAAAAGATTTTGCTCATGTCTGTTACAGGTTATCTATATAGGTTATCCTTCTGGGCATGCCTGAAAAGGATTGCATATATCCAGTTAATTGAGGTGGGAAGACCCCCACCTTAACTATGGACTATAGCATTCTTTAGGCTGGAGTCCTATACTAAGTACAAAATAAAAGGTAAGCCGAGTATCAGCATTCACCTCTTTCTGCTTCCCTATTGCAGGTACCATAGAAGGAGCTGCCTGAAGCTCATGTTACTAGGACTTCCCCACCGTGATATACAGTACATTCCAACTGAAAGCCCATATAAGTCCTTCCTTCCTTCCCTCCTTCCTTTCCAAGTTACTTTTGTTAAGGTGTTTTGTCACAGTAACAGGAAAAGCTAAAACATCAACACAAAATCTTTCTTCCTAGCCCAGTTTTCTTCATTTTAAGAATGATGTATGGATTTGGAATGTCAACCATAATATAGCATTTGCAAGCCCAGTATAAAAATAAAACAAATGCAAACTAAACAAAATAATGGTAAATAACTGGGTTAATTGCTAGGATTACTTAGGTGGTTATCTGAGGAAAACCATCTCAGGTCACATTGATATGGTGCTCCAAAATGCCATACCTCAAAAAAAATCCTACTAATTGGAGCCAGGAAGGACCATTTCCCTCCCCATCACTTGGTGAACTTATTCATGTGAATTCCTAGATGCTAGCCTAAATCGGCTAACTCAGCATCTTGGGTAGGAGCCAATGTGTATGAACGTCTAACATACACCCTTGGGAATCCTTCTTTGTATACAATGAAGGATATTAATGCATATTTATGTTTCTAGAGAAGAAATAGTCATGTAGAGGGCTTCATGCTTCACAAAATATATTTGGAAGTCCCAATAGCAGGGCAAGTGCCTAGTGAATGTTGAGAGAAAGTTTGTGTTATTAAAGTGTTTGGAAGAGGCACATAAGGCATAAAGATCATGAATGCCTATTGAAAAGTCTGAAATAAGGCATTTAAGGTTAGATGCCTACTGTGGAAGAAGAGAGAGTGGCTGAAGGGAGAGGAGAGAAAAGAACCCACACCAATATCTGCAGAAAATACAGTAGACACATCTTCCCACTGCCCCTGAAGAGAACAAGCAAGCTGGATAAGTACTACCTTTGGGTCTCTTTAGGTTTTGTCAGGTATACTATGGCAAGCTTGTCTGTTCAAGAGCATGATATTCCTTCCAAAAGGAATGCCAGTAGAATACTGAGGAGATCTGTCCCCAGAAATATGTCCCCAAGAATCCATACATATACAACCATGGTTGTTCCTATGCAATAGAAGATGCTGAGAGGCACATTTTTGAAGATATAGGGCTTAATAAATTTTTTTAAAGATTTATTATGTATACAGTGTACAGAAGAGGGTATCAGATGTCATTATAGATGGTTGTGAGCCACCATGTGGATGCTGGGAATTGAACTCAGGTCCTCCAGAAGAACAGTCAGTGCTCTTAACCTCTGAGCCATCTTTACAGTCCCATGACTTTGTTCTAAATAAAAGCTGCATATTGGGTTGTGAGGAAACTATGTTTGAGCTTCCAAGGGTGGGATTTTTGTAGGAGTTGTTCTGTGGGAAATTAGTGTATAGTCTCTGCATGGAAAAAATAAAAGAATGGCTTCTATAAATTATTCCAGAGTATAGGAGAGTGAAAAGACAATGGAAATTGGAATTTTCATCTTAAGGTATATTCTGTACCACCTTTTGTCATAAACAAAAGAGGGGCTGGAGAGATTGCCCAGAGGTTAAAAACACTGCTTGATCTTTCAGAAGACCCAGGTTTAAGTCTCAGCATCTACATGGCAGTTCACAGTCATCTTTAACTTCAGTTCTAGAGGATCTGATGACTTCTTCTGGCCTCAGTCTACACCAGGCATACACATGTGTATAGGCATGCATGAAGGCAAGATATCTATAAAAATAAAATAAAGAAAGAAAGAAAGAAAGAAAGGAAGGAAGGAAGGAAGGAAGGAAGGAAGGAAGGAAGGAAGAAAATCTTCAAGTATATAGACAGATCATAATCACCATGAGATGGTTTGAGTAGAGTTTAGAATTGTGTGTAAAATATCATATCTACTTTCTTTGCTTATTTTTTCCACAATGTCATCAGCCTTCATTCCATGTTCTACAAGAACGTTAAGATCTGTATTGTGTTTCTTTGCTCTGTTCCAATAGGTGTACAGAGGATAGGGGAAAGTATATCTACCTCTAGATACTATGCAATTGCAATACAGGACCAGGAAAATAGCTTACTTGGTAAAGCACTTGCTCAACAAGGACAGAAATCTCAGTTCACTTATAATCTCAGCACTGAAGAGGTAGAAACAGAGGGATCCCTAGGGATCAATGACCAGTCAGCTTCAATTACTCACTGAGCCTTAGGTTCCAGTGAGAGACTCTCTCTCAAAATAAAGCATATGGTCATCTTAAGAAACAACATCCAAGCTAACCTCTGGCCTCTACATGTACATGTAGTCACACAAAGATGGACATGCACATATGAGAAAAAAAGTAAACTGCACTGTAATTGTAAGATAACACCTTACATGTTTCCTAGCATTTCTGAATCAAAGTATCATGAGCTTGGTGACTTAAAACAGTGCAAATACTTTTAGCTTATTTTTATGGAGAACAGAGTACTCAAAATCAACATGTGGATGAGACTCATTTCTCCTGGGAGAAACTCTCACTCTGCCTTTCCACATTTGTTTCTCAACTTCTGTTGTTAAATTGTTGCTGAAGAAACTTGAAGACATAAAATTATGCTATAATGGATTTAATAATAAACTTACTTAGGAAATATTAAGTTATACAAAGTATAGTTTAGCTAAAGGAGCACTATCTCCAATATGACTGGAAGATAAGTAGTTTACTAACCAGGCTTGTTAAAAACTATAAGAAAGAAAATTGTGTACTACAATTGAAGTTTAGACTTGCTGAGAAACTTTCTGCTAATGTTTATTCATCAAGATTAACCTCCAATTAAGTTCTATTCCCATAACAGAAGAAGACAACCCTGACTTACAACCAGCCATTAGGCCCATCCTCATATCAAAGAATATGCCTCTAATGGGCAGCTCAAGGGAGCAGCACAGAGTCACAACCAGTGTCGAGTTCTAGCCCATCAATAACTCCCCTGTGCTCTTATTAGGAAAAGCTTAATTCTGTTTAGCTAAGTAAACAATTAATCAAGTGAAAAAGAAGACCACAAAGTGGGAGAGAATCTTGGTCAGTTACACATCTGACAGGTATATATTGGGTATATAAAAAACTTGGGATGGGGGGGAGAAAGAGAAAGAAAAAGAGAGAGAGTTAAGAAATGGGCTATGTGGCTATAAAATATCTCAAAAAGTGTTCATTGTCCTTACATAAATGCAAATTAAAACAATTTTTGATATTTCATCTTACCCAACCAGAATGGCTAAAAACAAGTGCTGGACAGAATGGGTAGGGGAAGAACCCTCATTTACTCATTCACTCTGGAAATCAGTGTGGCAACACCTCAAAAAGCTAAAAGTAAATCTATCATATGACCCAGCTATACCACTTTTTGGCTTATACCCAAATGACTCACATCCTACTCCACAGATACTTGCTTAGCCATGTTCATTACCACCCTATTCACAATAACCAGGAAATGGAAACACTCTAAAAAAGCTTTCACTGATGAATGGATAGTGAAAATATGGTACATATACACAATAAAATAATATTCAGATGTAAAGAAAAATGCAATCATAAAATTTGCAGGCAATGAGTAGAACTAGAAAATTGTATATTGATTGAGATAATCCAGATACAGGAAGACAAACACTGCATGTTCTCTCTCATCTGAAATTCCTAGCCCCAAATCTTCAGGTGTGAGCACATAACCAAGAGTAACTGCAGAAATCAGAGGAGAAGAGATAAGGAAGTAGGGCAGAGCTCTAGGGAAGGGAACAGCAGAATAGAGGGGATATAAAGGGAGAAATATGAATGAGGGAAAAGGATTTAATTGGGATTTAGTACAGGAAAGAGAGAGGAAAGGGAAAATAAACAGTAAAGATGTTTGACAAGGTCAAGGGAAATGATTATTTTATATTTATCTAAAATTACCTATAATACACATAAATGTATTCACATCAATATATATGGTTTTCAAGACAGTGTTTCTTTGTGTAAATCTGGATGTTTTGGGACTCACTCTGTAGACCAGACTAGCCACTAACTCACAGAAATCTGCCTGCTTCTGTCTCCCAAGTGTAAGGATTAAAAGCACTCACCACCTGGCAGCATCCATATATATATATATATATATATATATATATATATATATATATATATATAATTTATATATATATAGAAGTTATACAACTTGGTGTGATAATGCTGCCTTTAGAGCCATAGACTCCACAAAACCCAGTACCAGACATGAGAAATTTCCTTTCAAGAGTTGGCCAAGGAATTAAAGAGACTTCCAAAACACAATATATATACTATTGCTGCTGCCATTGGTTTCCTCCCAGAAGTTGAAGGTGAGCCAGATTGCTGAAGATACCATGTAAATAGAACATAAAACTAGGAAGATTCAAGCTAGATTTGACCTGATAGCTTCCTCCATGAAGATTAGCTTTTATAGTACTGGAAAGTGTCATACCATCTGCCAAGGAAGAAAAGCAAGCAATAGTCATACCCTGACATAATGTTAAAAAACCACAGCAATTACATGCATGGAAAAAATATCCCCAAAGGTACAACAGTAACAGAGCATTACAGAAAACATAATTGGTCAAAATGCACAGAACAACTGACAGTGAGTTTACTCAGCCCCAACTGATGTATCTACAACACAACTCACTACCCCTAAGGCTTACAGAACATTGTGAAAGATGGGGTAAAAAGACATCTGCTGAAAGACTGTGCCTTTTATATATGACAGGGAAGTTGTACCTATGAAATCTCAATAATATGGTTACTACAAGAAGACCTGAACAATTCTAAAACCAAATACTGTGTCATGGCTTCTGAAAAAATATCTCATCAGGTACAGGATACTATCAATTAGATAAAGTGGCAGGATTATAATGGGTAAAGATTTTATTCAACTACATATCAAATGAAAGGCTAATATCTAAAATATATAGAGAACTCAAAAAAGTCACATAAAAAAATAATCCAATTAGAAGTGGGTACAGACCTAAACAGAATTCTCAAAAGAGGAAACTTGAATGTCTGAGAAACACTTACAGAATTGTTCAACATCCTTACCCATCAGGAAAATGCAAAACAAAAATATTTTGAGGTTTCATCTTGCACCAGTCAGAATGGCTAAGATCAAAAACACAAGTGACAGATCATGCCAATAAGGATGTGGATAAAGGAGAGCACTTCTCCAGTGTGAGTGTAAACTTACATAGCCACTTTGGAAATAGGTCTGGTAGTTTCTCAGAAAGATGGGATTTGATTTACATCAAGATGCATCTATGACCCTATTGGGCATATACCCAAAGACACTTTGTCCTCACAAAGATACTTTATCAATGATGATCATTGTACCTTTATCCATAATAGCCAGAACTGGAAACAACCTAGATGGCCCTCAACAGCAGAATGGATAAAGAAAATATAGTTTCTGGTTCTGTGTTTTTGTAGGATTTCTGTGTGTTCCAACATGCATCTCTGTATCTTTATGTGTTTCTTATGCTTTTCTTTGGCTCTTTTGTTTTTGTTTGTTTGTTTTGTCCTATTCCAGTTTTTTGTTTTAATATATTTTATTATTTTTATCATTTTTATTATTTTTATTATTGCTCTCCAAAGAGGATGAGAAAGAACTGATGTGGATTTGGATGGAAGGTGCCATAGGGTTTCTATTGCTGTAAAGAGACACCATGACTACAGCAACTCTTATAAAGGAAAACATTCCATTATGGCTGACTTGTAGTTCAGAAGTTTGGTCCATTATCATCATGGTGGGAAAAATGGCGGCATACAAGCAGACATGGTGCTAGAGAAGGAGTATGAGTTCTACACCCTGTTCAGCAGGCAGCAGGAAGAGGAGAGCCTGACTTGAGCATTTGAAAACTCAAAGACCACCCCCAGTGACACAGCTCATCCAATAAAGCCACACCTACTCCAACAAAGCCATACCTAAATATAGCCATTTCTTATAGGCCTTTGGGGGCTATTTTATTCAAATCGCCAAAGGAAAGTAAGTGACAAGGATCTGGAAGGAGTTGGAGGAAGAAAAACTATAATCAGAATATATTGTATAAAAAATCTAATTTCAATTTTATTAAATAAGGACAGGTACAGTAGCATGTGTCTGTAATCTCAGCACTAAAGGAACAAAGATAGATCCCTGGGACTCCCTGTTAATACAGACTTGCCATATCAGCCATTCTCAGGTCCCACTGAGAGACCCTATCTCAAAAAAGAAGGAGGAGCAGGTGAAGGATAAAGAGGAGGAGGATATAGCATCTGAAGAATAACATGTGAGATGTTCCTGTGACCTCTACATATATATATATACTATTTATGTACAAACACACAAAATAAAACATGGTCTGACTATATTAATTGTCAAGTCCTCACAGCAAATTCTTAGATAATTTCCAAGTAAAAATTCAAATTTTGCTTATAAATAGAGGAATAAGTAGATACTTCTATATGGAAAAAAAAATCTTAGCTTTATCTCAAACCCTTAAGTTAACTGAAAATTCATCCTTTGTGAAAAAGCTAAAACTTACTAGATTTCTAGAAAGAAGTTCAGGATAATGATCTTTGGACAATTGGGCAGTGTGAAGCTTTCTAAATCAAGACTTATAAGGCACAAATACTTTTAACATGATAAAAGTAGACATCATCATAATCAAAAACATTGGCTCTTTGAAAGACACAAGAGAAAATGAAGAGGAAATCCACAGATTAGGAAGAAAATTTTCAAAACTGGCCTGTTAGAAGAACTGTACACAGAATATGTTACTCTGAAGAGGAAGAAGTATAAGAACAAGACTTCTAAAACAAGCCAAGAGTTAGAATAATCATCTTGGAAGAGAATATACAGATTACTAGGAGACATTATTAAAATGCTCTCAAAAACATTAACTATGGAGAAATCCAATTTATAATTACATCTAATAAAATAGTTAATATTTAAGACTGTGGTCAGACCCCTGAACAGCTTGGGATCAGAAGGAACTTAAGAGAGATATCCAGAGATTCCCCTAGGAAGAGAAAATAGAGAAGATCTCCTTAGCAAACTGGGATCATAACGAATTACAACCAAGAAAGTGTGGGAGCAAATCATGAGAGAAAGAGATGGTTAAGTAAGAGGAGCAACAAAGAAAGAGGAAGAAAAAGAGATGGGTATCTTGATAGAGGAAGTCGGTGTGGGGTTGGAAAGAGAACAAGTGTTAGGGAAACCTCCAAGAACTCACAGAATGACCCTGCTAGGTCTCCAATAGTGGAGGTAGTGCATAAACAGGACTTCCCCTATAATCAAATGGATAACCATCCCAAGTGCCATCACACAACTTACATCCAACAATGAATAGAGATGGAGGCAGAGATCTTTGGCTAAGCACTGGGCTGAGCTCCCAGTCCACCTGAGAGCAGGGGAGAAGAGTCTGTATGAGCAAAGGGATAGGCATTATGAGAAGTCCCACATAGATGGCTGGCTGGAGCACTGGGGAGCTCGCTGAATCAAGTACAGCCACTAGGGAACTATCGGGAAAAGGAGCTAGGCCCTCTAAGGGTAAGCAACTGTCAATTGGCATGGGCAGTATTTGTAACCTGGAGGGGTGGGATCATACTGTGTTCCTGTGATGAGATAACACCTTGGAGCCCATTCCCTGCAGAGGAACACCTAACCTAGTCTTGATATTGGGATGGGAAAATCAGACTTGCCTAGAGTGGATGTGCCATGCTGAGCTGACCCACCATGGGACTTCTTATCTTTCTTGGGGAGGGAATGAGAGATGGGGATGCTGACTGGGAGGAATTGGGAGGAGAGAAGGGAGAGGGAGCAGGAAGATACATGGAAGAAAAGCTTTTATAAGCAAATAAATAAAAAGAAAATGGAAGAAGATGAGGAGCTAATTAATTTTATATCCTTCCTTTCTGACTCCTGAACCTGTTAGGAAATTAAAGGAAAATAAAAAATTAAAAATAAATAAATAAATAAATAAAAGACTGTGGTTGGAGAGAAGGCCCAGTGGGTAAAGTCATGCCATACTATCATGAGAACCTTAAAAAAAATGAGCAGGAAAAAGATGCACCTATAAACCCAACACTGGAAGGCAAAGACAGGAGGTTCCTTAGGGGTCCTTAACTAAACAACCCAGTTGTATTTGTGAAATTCACATTTGGTAAGAGACTCTGTCTCAAAAAATAAGGTAGAGAATAAAAAAGGAAAACGTGACATTGACTGTTGACTTTGATATGCATACACACACATATGCAAAATACATCATATGCCTATTAGCATATACAGGCACCCACCCACAATCCACCTATATTTTTCTTTATTTTTTTTAAATCAATGTCCAACTTTATATAAAGAAGTAAAACAAAAACTCACACAGTAATAAAACTTCTCTTTTCTCTAAAATACATGAAACATAAAAAAAATAAAATCTAAAGCTTCTCCAGCCAGGTTAGGCTCAGCTACAGATGAGAAAGCACAGTAGGTCATAGCTAATGCCCATGGATGCACTATGGCCACCACAAATTCTTGCTAAGCAACCCTTCTACAGTCAAATCAGAAGGTTGTGTGTGTGTGTGTGTGTGTGTGTGTGTGTGTTTTAAAACACTTTATTCACCCTTCATCTTTCCTTTTTTCAGTTTGTTTAGATTTTATTTGAAAACAGGACCTCTAATGAATTAATGCTTTTCTACATAGTTCTAGCTTCTTCCAACTAGCTGTAAGAGTTCACAATTTACAATCATTTTCTTTCAAATTGCTGCCAGTCACTAGAGATTTCAATAGCACACTTGTCCTCCAAAGGTAAGCAGTTGCCATGCACACAGCAGGGTTGCCCAAAGTGGACCTACATTCTCCCTTGTACAATGATTTCTGCCCTTAGTCTATCAGTAACCCTTGCAAAGCATTCTCTGAAGAAGCCACTAAGTCCTTAATCTCTAAGCTGCAGGTAAGAAAATTTGGCATCTCCCAACTCCCAGAATCCCTGAGAAACAGAAGCATGCACCCCTCATCTTACAATGGAATAAGAATGTTTTTGCTTAAAGTCCACTAATGAGTGAGTACATCCCCCACTTATCATTCTGGGTTTGCAAGACCTCGCTCAGGAGGATATTCTCCAAATCCACCTATACTATTAATAGAATTACTAAAGTTCTAAAAAGTAACAAAAGGACTGGGGAGATTGCTCAGTAGATAAAGTACTACTGTGCTAGCATGAGGACCTGAGTTTGGACCCTAAGCATCACATAAAAAGCTGACCTTGAAAGTTCAGAACAGAGTCAGAGGTGAGCAGATTCTGACACGTGAACCACCCGTCTGGAGAGTCACTCTCTGGGACCGGGGTGAAACCCTAGGGTATGATCTGAGACTCTCCCTAGCAGACAGGCGCTAGGCTTTAGCTGTGAAGGGCCTCTTCTAGCAACCCCTAAAAGAAGAGACATCACACGGCCAGGCACTGATTCCAGGGCAAACTGCATCATCAAAGAAGGACTGAGGCCTTTGAAATTCAGACCCTTGCCCAGAGTAGAGTCACAGAACTAGCAGACCCCTTGCTCAGAGAAGACAGGAGACACACAAGCAATGTAGCCACAATTGAATAAGGGCTGACTAATCATAAACCACTGAAGCCATGGGCAGATGCCACTGCAAAAATACATATAACAATACAATGAACAACAAGGCAATACCAGAAGAAACTCATGATTCTACAGCCACAAGACCTGAAGAGAGCAATGATGAGGAAACATAAGGAAAAACACCTTTATGAAGATTATTGAAGCCTTCAAAGAAGATATTAAAAATTGCCTTAAAGAAATAGAAGACAATACAAATAAAAAATCAGAAGAAATGAACAAATCTTTGAAAAAAAATTTAAAAAAATGAAAGAAACATTTCAGGAACTAAAAATGGAAATAGAAGCAAAAAAAGGCACACAATGAGGCAAAGGTGGAAATAGAAAGTCTGAAGAAAAGAGCTGGAACTACAGATAAAAGCTTCAACAACAGAAGAGAAGATATGGAATAGAGAACCTCTGGAATGGAAGACTCAGTAGCAGAAATAGATAAATCAGTCCAAAAAAACACAAAAAACTAAAAAGTCATAACACAAAACATTCAAGAAATTTGGGACACCATGAAAAGACCTAACCTAAGAATAATAAGAATAGAAGAAGGAGAAGAATACCAGCTCAAAGGCACAGACAATGTATTCAATAAAATCATAGAAGAAAACTTTCCTAATTTAAAGAAGGAAACATCTTGAAAGATACAAGAAGGTTACAGAACACCAAAAAGATGTGACTCAAAAAAAGTCTGCTCACCGTGTTATAATCAGATCACAAAGCATACAGAACAAAGAAAAAAATTTAAGAGCTGCAAGAGAAAAGGGCCAACTTACCTATAAAGGGAGATGCATCAGAATAACTCCTGACAATTCAATGGAAACAATGAAAGCAAGAAGGTGTTGGTCAGAAGTTATACAGCCACTAAAAGACCATGGCTGCCAACCTAACTACTATACCCAGCAAAACTATCATTTACCTTAGACAGAGTAAACAAGATATTCCATGACGAAGTCAGACTGAAACAATACCTATCTACCAATCTGGCCCTTCAGAAAGCATTAGAGGTAAAATTCCAAACTAAGGATCCCAGATACACCTATGCAACCATAAACATTAAATAATCCCACAGAAAAAAAGCCCAGAGAAAGGAAATACATATAAGCTACTTATGTCCTAATAAGTATGAGGGTCACTAATATCCCTTAATATCAATGGACTCAATTCACATATAAAAAGACATACACTAACAAGATGGATACAAAAACAGAAACCATCCTTCTGCTGCATACAAGAAACACACCTCAACCACAAAGGCAGACACAGGCTCAGAGTAAAAGGTTGGGAAAAGATTTTCCAAGCAAATGGCCCTAAGAAACAAGCTGGGGTTGCCATCCTAATATCTAACAAAGTAATCTTCAAACTAAAAGGAATTAAAAGAGACCAGGATGGACATTACTAATACATCACAGGAAAAATTGGTCAAGAGGAGATTTCAGTCCTAAATGTTTATGTCCCTAATATAGGGGCACCTATCTATGTAAAAGAAACCCTGCTAAAGCTCAAATTCCACATCAATTTTCATACCCCAATTTCAACCCTGGATAGATCAACTAGACAGAGACTCAACAGAGAAATAAGGAGTCTAACAGAGGTTATGATACAAATGGATTTAATAGATTTTTAACAGAAGCTTCCACCCAAATGCAAAGGAATATACATATTTCTCAGCTCCTCATGGAACTTTCTCTAAAATTGACCACATAATTGGTCATAAAGCAAATATCAACAGATACAAAAAATGGAAATAATCCCTTGTATCATATCAGACAACCAGGGCATAAAGTTAGAGTTCAACAATATCAAAAATCACAGAAAGCCTACCAACTCATGGAAACTAAATGTCACTCAAGTGAACCACCTCAGGGTAAAGGAAGAAATTAAGAAAGAAATCAAAGTCTTCCTAGAATTTAACAAACATGAATCCACAATGTAACCAAACTTTTGGGACACAATGAAAGCAGTCTTAAGAGGAAAATTCATAGCACTAGATGCCTATATGAAAAACCTAGAGAAATCCCACACTAGAGAACTAAAAGCACAGCTGAAAACCCTAGAACAATTAGAAGGAAACTCACCTAGAAGGAGCAGACCACAGGAAATAATTGAACTTAGAGCTGAAATCAATACAATTGAAACAAAAAGAACAATACAAAGAATCAATGAATCAAAGAGCTGATTCTTCAAGAAAGTCAACAAGATAGATTAAACCCTTATCCAAACTAACCAAAAAGCAGAGAGAGAGTATCCATATTAACAAAATCAAAAATGAAAAGGGGGACATAACAGATCCCAAGAAATCCAGAGAATTATCATATCACACTTAAAAAATCTATACTCTACAAAAATGGAAAACCTAGAAGAAATAAAGAGCTTTATGGGCAGGTGCCATTTACCAAAATTAAATGAAGAACAGATTAATTACCTACATAGACCAATAACCCTAAAGGAAATTAAAGCTGTCATTAAAAGCCTCCCAAATTAAAAAAGCCCAGGTCCAGATGGTTTCAGTGCAGAATTCTACCAGACAGTCAAAGAAGAATTACTACCATTACTCCTCAAACTGTTTCACACTGTAGAAACTGAACAAATATTGCCAAACTCTTTTTATGCGGTCACAATTGCCCTAATATCAAGCCACTCAAGGACGCAACTAATAAGGAGAATTACAGACCAATTTCCTTCATGAATATTGATGCTAGAATTCTCAACAAAATTTTGGCAAACCGTATACAACAATATATAAAAAATATCATCCACCACAACCAAGTAGGCTTCATCCCAGAAATGCAGGGATGGTTCAACATATGAAAAGCCGTAAATGTCATCCATCATATAATCAACTGAAAGAAATAAACACATGATCATATCCTTAAATATTGAAAAGGTCTTTGACAAAATCCAACACTCTTTTATGATAAAAGTCCTGGAGAGATCAGGAATACAGGGAAAATATCTCAAAATAATAAAGGCGATTTACAAGAAGCCAATAGCCAACATCAAACTTAATAGAGAAAAACTCAAAGCAATCCCACTAAAATCAGGAACTAGACAAGGATGTCCTCTCTTCCTTTATCTATTCAATATAGTTCTTGAAGTTTTAGCTAAAGCAATAAGAGAATGAAAGGAGATTAAGGGGATACAAATTGGAAAAGAAGTGAAACTACCGCTATTTGCAGATGATATGATTGTTTACAAAAGTGACCCACAAAATTCTACCAAGGAACTTCTACAGCTGGTAAACATTTTCAGCAATGTAGCAGGATACAAGATTAACTCAAGAAATCAGTAGCCCTCCTATACACTAAAGATAAAAGGGCTGAAAAGCAATAAGGTAAACATCACACTTTACAATAGCTGCAAAAAGCATTAAAAACCTTGGAGTAACTATAACCAAAGAAGCAACAGATCTATTCAACAAAAACTTTAAATCACTGAAGAAAGAAATTGAAGAGGATATTAGAAAGTGGAAAAACCTCCCATGTTCCTGGATAGGTAGGATCAATATAGTAAAAATGGCAATCCTACCAAGAGTAATCTATAGATTCAACTCACTTTCAATCAAAATCTCAACACAATATTTAACAGACCTTAAAAGAACAATACTCAACTTAATTTGATAACAGGAAAGCCAGGATTGCCAAAGCAATTTTGCTCAAAAAAAAAAAAAAATCTCAGGAGGCATCACCATCCCGACTTCAAGTTATACTATAGAGCTACAGTAAATAAAAGAGCCTGGTACTGGCATAAAAACAGACTTGTGGATCAATGGAATTGAATTGAGGATCTGGGCATTAACCCAAAACCTATGAACACCTGATCTTCAAAAAAGAAGACCAAAATATTCAATGGAAAAAAGACAGATAATGCAAATAGAACCAAGCCTATCACCCAGCACAAAACTCAAATCCAAGTGGATGAAAGACCTCAACATAAACCCAGCTACACTGAACTTGATAGAAAAGAAAATGGAAAATACCCTCCAACACATTGGCACAGGTGACCACTTCCTAAATATAACACTAGTAGCACAGGCACTAAGAACAACAATCAATAAGTGGAACCTCTTGAAACTGAGAAGCTTCTGTAAAGCCAAGGACACAGTCAATAGGACAAAATGACAGCCTACAGAATTGGAAAAGATTTTCACCAACCCTACAAGTGACAGAGGACTGATCTCTAAAATATATAAAGAACTCAAGAAACTAGAAACCAAAACCTTGAGTAACCCAATCAAAAGATGAGGTTCACTCCAATGGCATTAGCTCAACTATGTTCATAGCAGCATTATTCGTAATAGCAACAACCTGGAAACAACCTAG